>JBAMAW010001306.1:0-115809 GCA_037043295.1 Amiota minor
CAAATTATCTATTTGTTGCCTTCTGTTGTTCGCTCGACGATTCTGCATTGCCAACCGAGCTGTTTCACGGGCTGCTTCACTTTGCTCTCGTGATTGAGAAGCACGAAGTCGAGCCATACTATCGCGGCGCTGTTCACGTGCAATTTCTTGTTCTTCTTCAGTCCTTTCATTTGCAGTATTTTGTATTCTTCTTGCATTACGGCTTTGTCGGGAAAGATTCGATCGTCTTGGTCGCGGCATTATTAATTAAACTTCACTTCACTTGCTGGCTGAGGCGAGCCTCACGTTTCGTTGACGATTCTTCATCTCTTGCTGAACGTACTCTTTTGGCATTCACTGTACTACGACCTATGTTCGAACGACGACGTCTTCCAGACATGACTTTATAATTTCTTGATAGTAATAATCACACTTAAATAAAAAAAATCTAAAATCACATTTGAAGAAACTTTGCTGTGTAAACAATGAGAAGCTGGAATATTGTAGTGACAGTAAATGCTTTTTCCATGAATTATAACACTATGCCTACTACATTAATTTTAAAGATAGCCATATAGGTATATGTATAGTGAAAATAACAGTATTCCTGCACTATTTAATGGACGAAAAAAATCATATCCTATCCTATGTCCGTCTCCTGGCTCTAAGCTACCTCCCTACCAATTTTCAGCCAAATAGGTTCAGCCATTCTTGAGTTATAAGTGGTGTAACTAACACGACTTTCTTTTATATATATAGATATAAAGATTTAGATATAATATATAATACTACACCTAAAACTAAGAAAAGAGTACTAGATACCATGGCCTACGGCTCTAAACTAAGACTTAGAACAATTTGCAGTGTATGTGAATAATTTTTACAGTTCCCTTTTTATTGCCTGCTATCTGTTTTATTAAAAATAACTTCTGTGTCCTCTAGCGTTGCGGTATCTACAGCACCATCTACTGTTTACACTATCACTGCCGCCTACACAAGTTAAAATACATTAGTTGACGTTAGTAAAATTAGTCTGTGGCAACACCATCCACCACATGTCGATAACTGTGCGTATCGATAAAAAAAAAACAGTGATTTGTTTCATCTCTAGTTTAGGAACAAAAGACGCAACATAGAAGTAATCACGTGATCAGCCTTTATTCTTTCACTCAACAAGCAACTGACATTCTGAATATCATTTTTAGAAAGTAAAATATAAGTTAGTAAACCAAATTAAATTGCTTATTTCATTTACTAAAGTGGTGACCCGACGACGTAAACATTCTAGTAATTTATGTGCACAGTTTAAAAGCGTACACTCACGTATGTATGCACATACCTATGCATTTCTTTGCATATGAAAGGCTAAGTAAATTGGCGGGCATGTACAATTTGGGTTCACAAAAATCGAGCGACAGTGTTTAAATTCAGAACGAAGACTTTGCCTACAACCACCACAGCATGGCTGCAGATGAAATTAAGACCCAGTTAGATGCTCTTCGCAGTGATATGAAGTGTTTAAGTCACAGTATGGTTTCTACGACAAACATGCGCGCGAACTTACAACGAGTGCAGGTACCAAAATTTACAAAACAAAAAAACGCGCAAATTTTGTTTTCGCAATTGGAACGTTCGTTCCGGCTTAGGAACATCACAGACAACATCGATAACTTTGATCTAGTCATGATAAACTTTAGAAGAACATATCATACTCGATGTGGAAGACTTGATCCTAGCACCACCAGATGACACGACTACTCCAAGCAAACGAAACAACTGGCATGAAACCAATTGAGATGCTTGGGCACATGAGATGACTGGCGCCAGGCGTAGGTTGTAAAGCCGTTATTCGTGTTCTTTTTATGGGACTTATTCCTACAACAATTCGTCCGCTTTTATCAGTTTGGCCAGAGTCTGACTTAGACAAATTAGCCAAAGTGGCTGATAAAATGCTTGACTCAGGAACAGATGCTATTTACACCGTGTCAGACATGCAGCAACAAGTTCAGCCGACAACGGCCATGTCAGTGGAAGCACTTTCTCATACAGGCAAAACAACCACAACTATACAAGCACTAATCGATTCTGTCAACAAACTAGAAGCTGGTTTCGACAAATTAAGCAGCACTGCCACAGCATCACGATATATATATATACGATTTTCCAACCAACGTTCTGGCGGCGAGAGGTCTAACGATGAATTTTGTTTTTACCAAAAAATTTGGCATCCACGCGCGTAAGTGTCGCTCAGATTGCAAATGGGAGGCGCCAAAATCGCTGGTTGACGGCACCTCAACGACGATCAGCAGCATGACGAACTACCCACTAAGAGATGTTTCGAGTGGGCCACAGGATCCACGCCTTTTTTTGAAGCAGTTTCAAAGCGTAACGAAGATGCCTACAACTGCACTGTACAACTGGGTCACCGCACAGAGTAGTCCACTATATTGAAACTACATGTAATCCAGTGGCACATCGACCATGACGTTCGGCTGGAAAGAAGTTTGATGTCGCCAAAGTGGAACTTAATTTTCTACTAGCGCACATACATGATTTTGGCGAAAACCTGCGCGGAAAAACTATAATCTCTATGGTTGATTTATTTATTGATGTATGAGCGTATTACCAAATTCCAATAGCGGATCAGGACGTACCAAACTCTGCCGTCTGCACACCTTTTGGGCTCATAGAATTTACCTCTACGCCTTTTGGCGTCAAAATGCCACACAAACGTTCCAACGCTTTATTGACAACATATTCCGAGGTGATGACTTTGTTTACTGCTATAAAGATGACATCCTCATCATGTCTGCTTCGCACGAGCAGCACCTGAAGTTCGTTTTGGCGACGCTCGAAAAGCATGGGCTAAATATCAAAGCTAACAAGTGCATACAACAACCCGAAACGATGTGCGAACTTGGCCATTTCCTGGGCATCATTAACTATTATCGGCACTATATTCCTCATAAACCATTAATATATGGTTTTTCACAGAAACCAGAAAAAGCCTCACCTCGTCACCTACGTCATCACGACTCAATGCCTGCTTCAATAACACTGGAATAGATGGGATTAGCACAAATAAATGATCCAGAGCTACCCGAACTCTTGCAGGGCAGCACATCTCTTAAAATCCAGTTGATCCAGTTGACATCGCCAATGGATCATTTAGACCATATGTGTCGCAATCACTACGTTTTCCAGTTTCCTTCGATGAGGAAGGATGTAATTTCATAGGCGTGGAAGTGTTTGCCTTGCCAGAGAGCAAAAATCCATCGGCGCAATTCACAAATTCCCAATTAAATTCCTGATAACCGTTTTGATCACGTTCACATTGACATCGTAATCATGCCCCTTGTAAATGGTTACCAATACTGCTTAACGATGATCGACCGATTTCACCGTGGCCCGAAGCAGTATCAATCAAGGCACTACGATAGTAGCAGCATTTTGGACTCATTGGGTAGCAAGGTTTGGCTGTCCCAAAATTATAACCACCGACCAATGATCACAGTTTGGATCAGATTTATACAAATATTTGAGACCTTGCTACAAAGAAGACCTTGGTGCATGCACTGCGGATCTTTTGTATGGTTATCACATTCGCCTACCGAATGAATTCTACGACGACTTGGACGAACACGTCAACCCAAAGGATTTTGCTCTAAAATTCCGTGAAGACATGCAGATGGTGCGGCCAGTGCCAGCAGTCCACCATATTCAAAAAAGGATGTTTGTACACAAGCATTTGACAGACATGTACTATTACGAGCCGACGCCGCACGGCAGCCACTAGAGCCACCTTTTACTGAACCAAACATGGTGGTCGAACGTTCAACTGATCGAGTGTACAAAAGCAGGATAGGTGGGAAGGACATTGCAGTAACCACAGAACGTTTGAAACCAGCTGTGGCAACCCCATCCTCCACATGTCGATAACTGTGCGTATCTATAAAAAAAAAACCAGTGACTCGTCTCATCTCTAGTTTAGGAACAAAAGACGCAACATAAAAGTAATCACGTTATCAGCCATTATTCTTTCACTCAACAAGAAACTGACATTCAGAATATAATTTTGAGAAAGTAAAATATAAATTAGTAAGCCAAATTAAATCGCTTATTTGATTTACTAAAAGTAATTTATTTTTAATCCTCATGAACCTGATCACTAGGACAAAGTTGCCAAATTATTGTATTGTCATCGGTCCTTGACACGTGTGCAAAGTTTCAGTTTAATCTGACGTTCTCAAGTGGGTCAAAATCTCTTAAAATAATCCATTTCGAACATACAGGTGAAGCTTCTAAAAAGCATGTTAAAAATGGGATAGTATTCCATGTAATATTTTGACCAGTTTTTGTTTTTAAGTGTGTAAACTACGTATGTGCATACGAGTTGTATAAAAACTGAAATTTTGTATTATATGTGTTTTATTTCCCAGACCGGCATCGCACGGTCTACCGGATTCCTTAAACTTATGTGATTAGAAAAACCGAAAAGACATGTTCACTGAAGTATATTCCACAGCACCAAAAAACCTTATAAAAAATAAATGAATCGATTACTTTTATTTAGAAATTAAAAATTATCTGTGGTTTAAGATCAAGACGACTTGATTGATTTAAGCTTTATATGCAAAATTGGATTTACCAATTTTCTCGACAACTATGTCCAAGGCTGGAACCAATCACACACATACACAAAATTTTATTGGAATCTGATGAACGGTACGCCGCGCACAAACACACAAGTTTAAATTTTTATATTAATAAAGGGTATTCATAGCAGTCATACATACATACGCTAGTCGAAACATCAATATCAATCAAAACTGAGTATACTGCGCTGTGTTCTAGTTGTATGTTCACACTTTTATGTATATATATATATTTAGTGGCAACAATTTTAGCTTCCTAAATTTATTTTGTTACTTGTAAATTATGTTTTAGAAAAAAAAAATTTTTCATTTCATTGAGAGAATGCCATCCAAACAAAATCTGTTCAGTGCTTTTCGTGTCGTTTGAGGACTTTCAACGATCAGTAACAGAAAAACAATCGTGAAACTCGGTTCGTTTCCACGCATATATAAGTATAGCAACCTTTTGTCGAACTGAGTATATTGCGCTGTGTTCTAGTTGTATGTTCATACTTTTATGTATACATATATTTAGTGCCAACAATTTTAGCTTCCTAAATTAACATCGCGCTATAAAAACTAACTTCCTTGAATCAAAAATCATTTATACGTATATGTTACATACACATATTTGTGATTAAATGTTTATAAGCATTCATAGTATATCTATGGGGAAAAGTACAATAATGGCCTTAAATTCATAGTGACATTTTTTTTAAAAAATTTATCAATTTTAATTTGCTTGAACCCAAACCCAAAAATGAATAAAATAAATACTTGGAAAAATACGACTACTTAAATATAAACGGAAATATACATATGTATATTCGAACCCGTTAAGAATTTAAAAGAAAAGATATTTCATGCAAGGTGTTGTGGTATTGTAGTATACTTTTTTAATATACATATATAAGTGATGTATACTTAGGCAAGTGACATTTATATCAATAATAAAATAATTGTTAAATTTTAACCAGTGAAAAACAAATTTGTGTAATATATACTACATGAAATAGATATTTATTTTATTATATTATATAATATATATAATATATATATATATATATATATATATATATAGAATTAAAACTAAATAGGAAATATTTATTGTAAACATACGTATATATGTATACATTTAATATTTAGCATTCTTCTGAAGTGTTCTTCGCTTGTGCACTTCATGCTATTGTTGGATGTTTCTAAAAATAGCTATGTTGTTCAGAATGTTCAAATATTTTTTCCAATTAGAAAACGTTTGTACGAAACGTATGAAAAGTGATCAAATTTCAAGTTTCCAAAACGTATTCGAAGCGTGCGCACTATTGCCATAAGTTGCCTATCATGTGCAGGCACACTTAAATATATGTTTGCATGTAAGTGTGTGTGTGTTTGTGTGTGTGTATGTGTGTGTGTGCGTGCGTGTGTGTGTGTGTGTGTGCATGATGACTGCATTTCCACAAATCCCCCATAACTATTAGTTCTTATATACATATCTATATGTACATAAAACAAATATTACCGTGTGTATGCATGTATGTACCTACATAATATTAGTATCTGCCTATGTAAAATCATGACCGATAAATTAATTATTGTAACCGTTTAGTAAGAAGGAGGCAACTACATATAATCCCGGCGAATTAGAAAGTAATTTGGCAGTTCCCCTCTACAATATAAACATGTATATCGAAAATCAAAATCTTCTATTGCTAAATCCACGCTCCGTGGACCTCGTATCACTTCAATTAACCTAATTCTAAAATATGTTCACAGTATACATGTCTTCAGTTTATAAATTGTTAGGAGAGTTATAAAAGCAAAAACATATTTCTTCTTTTTTTTCTTTGAAAATTTATTTTAGAATTTGAAATAGTTGCATTTGGCTAACTTTGTCAATTCGTAGTGATTTTCTTCGAATTTGTCCATGGCGCTGGTCACGGGGCAACCTATTATTAAGTGTTGTCAGAGGTCTATGTTTTTTCGACAATAATGGTAATCGCAGTCAGTAATTCTGAATTTCATTGAACTGAATATGTAAAGTAGTGTTACTTAATATCCTTCACAACTAGAAACATGAATCGAAAACCGCTTAATGTACATGAATAAGGAAAAAAATTTGACCTTGTCTAACCTTCCGCCCATCTGTGTTACTATCCACTCGTGGATATACGTGCTATGCTCACATTTATCGGCTAAAATTTGGTAATATGTATAAGCAGAGTTTATCCTAAAAATTTAAGTTTTCCGAAAAGATAGCAGCCATAAATAATTCATTAAAAATCATAATTTATCGTGATTCTATGACACTAGTCTGAACAGGGTTTATTAAGTTGGCATGATATTTGATACCCATATAAATGCACGAGAGATATTCACATAATGAACACACTTTAAATTCGCTTATGACCTGTTAAAATTAAAACCTTTTGATTTCAACTTCGCAAATCAATTTGAACTGACAAGTTATATAAAATATAACATATTATGTTATATATAATATTATGTTTGAAATGTATGTTAACTTCGGTCAACCGTAGGTTATGTTCTTTCTTATATATAAAGTGTTTAATAATACAATATTAAAGATATATAAAATATTTCTATAAAAAACACTTTTTATTCTGTACCCACAAAATTCAGATTTCAATATAAATTATATACACGTATTATTATATATCTTATTGGAAATGTTGTTTATTGGAAAATATATAATTGGTTTGTTTTGGGTGGTTGAGCTTTTTTCTTATAACACTTGACGGCTAAAGAATGGTTATAAGAGTTCTGCAAAGGTATTGAAACTATCGGAAGTACATTACTGTGTGGCTCTTGCAATGGTTTGTAAAGGCAAAATCATTTCGATATATTGTACAAACACCATACATTCTAAATATAAACTTTCTAGCTTTTATACGTTGTCTGCAGTTGGCATTTTTCCATTTCAAAAAATAGTTTTCTCTCAAGAATCACGAAAGTAGGGGCGTCGCACTCATTTGCAACAAAGTTGGGCAGATTAGTAACCAATTCATGTGAATACTGTGGCTAGCTTTTTACGACTTATGAACATATTTTTAATACCTATCACTGTAGTGTGATCCTGTCTAACACATATTGCCATGTCTAGATGACTCCATAAAGTAAATATTGAAATGATCAATATGTAAGGATAACCGATTAATCCATATCCATCTGATCGTCGTGCTAAAGTTGTTGCATTTTCAGACTGCTAAGATCGATTAAAATTTTATTTATATAGACCAGAGTTGCCCGGCGTGCGTTGTTGTTATAATTGTTTCTCACCAACATTAAACCGGGTTTTCTCTTGAAACGTGATCGGGCGGAGCAATTTGGGTCGAAGAACTCGAATTGCTAAAAATAAATCAATATAAAAACCGAAAAAAAAAAAACTATTAAAAAGAATGTTAACTTCGCATATGCCCCTAGAAAATGTTTTTGCCTGCGCTCCTGTGATTGAGCATTTAGAAATAATTGATTATTGATTTGATTTCTGTTTTGGGTAGAGTATTATACTACATACATCATTTCAAGACTGAAACCAAAATAATTGTATGGCAGCTATACGATCCAGTAATTCAAGCATTGGAAAGTTTTTCTAGTAAGAACCTGAATTTTAATGGGGTGTTTCTATGGGAGGTACCTTCTGTTTGTTGCAAACTTCATGATAAACTTATAATACTATTCACTACTAATCGGAGTTAAATTCCTTCTTAATTTTAGTTGTATGTATGTTTTAAAGTGATTACTTATATAATAATCATATCTCTCTTTCGCCAGAAAAAAAAAATTTGCTTGGATTAAGCAGTTACTTCTATAAGAAACAGTCATTTTCATGCTGTTCTAGCAATCAATAGCTTATTTCATAGCACTGTAAAACACAAATATACTCCTAAACACTCAGCATGGGAGTGGCTGAAGATTTCGCTCCCAGCTTTGTTAAAAAGCCCCAGCTACGACAAGAGGACGATGGAAATCGATTAATATTCGAATGTCAGTTGTTGTCTTCTCCGAAGCCAGATATTGAATGGTTTCGCAGTGAGAATCAACTTACGGAGGATGGTAGAACGAAATTTAAAATACAACCAATTGGTGATACCAAATACACAGTCATATTAGAACTTGACGATGTCATAGAAGCAGATGCTGGTCTTTACAAGGTCAAAGCTAAAAATAAATCGGGCGAAGTGTCTGCATCAATTAATTTAAATTTCACTCGTAAGTATGTTTATATAAATATGTAGTTATGTTATTATAAGAATGTACAAACAAGATATATTGCTACCCCAACTTTATCCTAGAGTATTTTTATTTATAAGAAAAACGGCGATATTACTTAGAACAATTTATTCAATAGTTTAATACATAGAATAGTCCATTCAAGATAGTTTTTGTTGTTATATTTACTAAAATGCCTTTCACGAATTGAACTATGTGGCAATGAGTAATTACGGCTTTTTATTACTTTATATTTTAAAATTGGACCATACACAAACATTATATTATTATAAAAAGTTATAAAACTTGTCTTTCGTGAAAGGTAAGATCGAAATAATCATTATGTGTTCATGTAGTGCTTATTCTAAGTTTGCCTTTACATTAGTTGTTGCTGTAAAAAAAAAATTAAACAAAAAAAAAAATAATAATAATGAATAATAATAATAGATGACGGCGTAAAAATAATACTGTATATACAACACTGTGTTGTCGAAATATTTATACCTTTCAAACTAGTGTGAACAGGTTAACAGGTCGGAGAACTTCATGCAAGGAAATGAAATGTGACAAAGCAATCGATTTAGCCAAGTCCGTCCACTCGTCTAAGCGTATGCATGTTATTGTCTTATTGCTGAAATTCGGTACAGACATGTTTTATTGTCGCTCGCAGCTGATACATGCATGTCAGAAAAGTGTTCTTTAAAAAAGTAATCACAAAACAATGAAAATTACAATTTGCTCAATTTTGTAATTGGAAGTTAATATTTCTCTCTGATATTATATTCGCAATAGCAATAAGGTAACATGATTTTTTATAGATTACTGCTACATCAAGGTACTCATATATGACCAGGCAAATACGTTACTCTATATATTATTTCCAAAGGTTAGCACTACGTCGTTGTGTATTATGAAGTATTATTTGGCTCGGTACTCGCGTTTATTTTATATTATATTCTATTTGCTATATTATTAAAATATTTCTAAAAATTTCCATTTTTTTTTTAAATATACTCGCATCTATATACAATCTCAAAATAGCTGCTGATGAACCAAAAGAAAAGTAAGCATCACAATATTTCCATCCCGTTAATTGCCTTAACGATAATAAAACAAACAAAAAAAAAAAACAAAAAAAACGCTGTATAATTTTACTTGGGTGGCCTTAAATTGTATTTCAATTCATTTTTATTTTACCTACTAATAATTATTTATTATTGCTAGTTTTACTTTTTGCATTATTTTATATTAAGTATGAGTTGACCTCATTTAATATTAATTCTGCTTTTCTATTCTAACATTTTTGGGTACCAAGAGGGTAAAGTTTTGATAGACTACACAAAGTAAGTTTATAGTATATTGTAGACATATTTATCCGTTTATTGATATTATTTTATTTGTGTGATTAAAACCTAAAATATTCTGTCTTCGGGAAAGGAAATTTATTGCAGGTGTTAATTGCAAATATTTGTGCGTTTTAATGTGTGAATGGGGTTATTTTTTAATAAAATATTTTCACATTCGATCTTATTATTGTATTACAGAGTTTTTAGATATAAAATTATTTAAACTAAAAAATTTTTTTTAAAGTTTTCTTTAACAAAATTGTGCTTGATGTGCTTACTCAAACCACTTTTGGAATAATTTTACCCAAAAAAAACAACTTTCGCATGCTTCACTAACCTCCAACTCTATTATTTTATTAAAAGCAGCTTAAGGTCTCCTAACAAAAAAAAAAAAAAATGCAAACAACGAAATACAAACGACATTATAAGTATTGTTGATTTAGCGGTTGACGCGGTCATTGCGACAATGGAGTTGTGACCCTTTTTTAATGACTACAATGGATTATTAGAGACCGCTGTTGTTTCTTTTGATTATACATAAGTTAGGTTATACAGGCCGCCTGCGAATACACGCGAGTTCACCCAGTGGCCTATAGCCATTTTATTCTCGCTCCGCTGCTTGCAACCACACTGCTTGCAGGATGGTGCTATGGCCCGTGGCGCCAAGCTTAAGAAGGTGAAGTTCCCGAAGTCTAACTGCGCTTCTTGCAGCTACGTAGTTGAGATGTATGCCTACTGGTACCAGATCTAGAATGACATTCTTTTCTGCTTGGGGTGTGGATCGAAGAGGTCCAGTAATTCCCATTTTGCTCCTTGTGGGGGTAGAGTAGGTGGGATCTGGTGTTTGCCGCCTCTTACCAAACTAAAGCTCCATAGGTTAGGATAGATCATTTCCCAGCCTGTGTAATAGTTCCTTCTTATTATTGTAAAAATTGCACTGGATTTTAACATGCTATAGAAGTTTATATTTTTAATTTAATATATCTAAGCTTCGATTTCGGCCGAAAATCTTATTTCGGTTCGACACTAGAAAGTATTATAATAATAATACATTCATGAAAGACTTTGATGTGCTAGAGTCCGAGACCGGACAGACAGCGTAGCCTCAGTAATAGGGTTACGTTTGGTACAGCTTAGGTCTGGAACCCCAAAAGAGAAGTTGCAGAACTATTCGTATGCACCACAAATTTTACATTAAACTTAAACAAGAAGCTGGGAACATTTCATTTGCTGTAGAACCATTGATCATTGCATTATGAATATTGAAGAACAGTCAGTTTATTTAGCAAAAAAAGAAATTCTGAAAAGTTAAAATTGACGTGTGTCCGGTTTTGTTGGCAATTACTTTCCAATCGCTAGTGAAGGTACGATATAATTTCAACCTTTTTAATAATAGGAAGTAACGCAGCGCGGCACATTTATAAAATACAAGACGAATGTATGGTAAATAATATATTTACCACAAATTTTTGTTTGAAATTACCACAACATGCGCGCAACGTTCCATGTATGTATAACCAAAACCAACAACACCTGTTTTCCAGTTAGCGAAATCAATATGAAAAGGTTTTTGAAGCAAGCAAATTTTTCAGCATTATGAAAGACACAACGAATATGAGCTGTAAATTTAGGATTTGATAGATCATAATCATCCTCACTTTCATAGTTACAAACTTATCATTGATTAGGCTTGATTACAGTTGTGCTCTCTAAATAAACCTACTCCTTTCCGAACATTAATCTAACATACACCTATCTAAGAATAACTGAATTTTTCGTTAAATGTACAAAATCTTAATAACAGCAACAATTAATAATAACAATACTATAATTATTTTTAATATGAAGATTCTTGTTTTATAATTTGTGTTAAATAACTCGTTAACCACACAGGAGTCAAAAAAAGATTAGTAACTAACAGTGTGTATTACAGACAAATCGACGGATTCGCGCCGACCTTCGCGAAAAAACCCGCAATACGACAGGAAGACGATGGAAAACGTTTACTATTCGAATGCCGCGTTAATGCAGATCCTTTACCAATAATTGCATGGTTCCATAATGGCGAACCGGTCAAGGAATCAGCTCGCCATATGGTTTGTAGTTCAATGTATTAGAAAGTAGAGAGTAATAATTTTTCTCTGTCCAATTTCTAGCTGACGATTGATAAAGATGGTCATTCATATTTTGCTTCACTTGAAATTAAAAATGTCACGGTTGAGGATGCCGGGAAATACAAAGTGAACGCAAAAAATGAATTGGGTGAAAGTAACGCTACAATTAGTCTTAATTTTGACAGTAAGTATTTGATTCTGAAATGCAAATCGGAGGCCTCATTATTCGAAGAATAAAGTGAATATAGTACATAGTACAGTAAAAATACAATATTAATAACACTAACCAAATGTTATAGTCAAAATTTAAAAGAACAGAATTGTGTATACCATTGCTAACACATATTTAATTCAAGACCCTCAAATGCATTCTTCATTCAAGCACACATTAACCTAACATAACAATTAGTGAAAAGGATTACAATAATGTATTTGATTAATAACCTACAAAGAATAATTTGAAGACTTTGATAGATAGGTATTGGAATGGCAATGATTGTTAGTTACATAATATTGTTGAACTACTTAGAATTTTCCATAGTTCAAGTATTGTATATTTAAAGAGAAAGAAGCCATTCCAAGAATTAAACATTCCAGAGGAATTAAACATATTCCATTTTCTTAATTCAAAATTTTTATTTTACATTTTTTATTACACATTTACGATAAATTTAAGTTCAATGCATTTGTTAAGGAAAGACTTAGACAAAATATAAACCAGTTCCTTTAACTTATAAAAAATTTAATTCTCATATGAAATCAAAGTTGTGTAAATTCGAACATTCAACTCCATAGGCGATGAAGCTCCAATCCCGGAAAGTGCTGAAGGAATAAAGCCCACATTTACCGAACGTCCAGTCATTCGACAAAGCGAAGATGGCGGAAATGTTACCTTCGAGTGCAGATGTGTGGGTGAACCCACACCAACGGTTACTTGGTACGACTATGAAAATTAGCAATTATCCTGAAGATATCACAAATGATGTGTTCATTTTTACTACAAATCATCAACTATTTTCCCAAGGATTTAAGTCAGTAGTTACAAATGGGTCATAAAAACGCCAATTTTTTATTACTAAAAAGAAAAAAATTTCTTGGTATTAACGAGAAAATATTTTTTTCCGATTTTCAATTTTATATTCTCAATATTAAGGAAACAAGTACAATAGAAATCTCACTCAGAATATCATAAGCTATTGTAATCCCAATTAAAATCTATAGGTCTTTGCAAACTCAGCCATCTCACCTATCTCTATGTTCTTCCGTATGTCTCTTTCTATGCAAAATTGTCTTTGTTTTAGTAGAATAAGATAAGAAACTTCTGTTCAGTACCTGATTTGTTCGTCACAGGTTATTTAAACACATTACTCGTGTTACGTTTCCCATTAGAGGAAAGTTACTTAATAGGGCTAATGAACAAATCACCATGAGATGAAATCGATGCCAGAGTCAATGACATGATATTGGACCTGATTTTAAACCGATTTGATTTGTTCATTTTAAATTCTTTTGTGTATGTTTGTTTTACAATACAATTTATAAACTTCTATTTTCTCCCGAAAATTTATGTATTGATTATCCAGCATAAACGTTTGCTTAACAAAATGATGATGCATCCAAATTATTTTATGGTTTTAAAAGGGTAATTAAATATTGTAGTTATGTGTATGAAGTTCAAATGTTAAGTATGTGCTAGTATATAGCATTATACCCTGGAGGTTTTAGCTCGCAACCATTTGATTTGTAAAACATCCAAAGTAATAATTTAATATTTCTGATCGACTGGAACCCAATTTAGTTCTATTCCGCCACTGGAAATGGCAATGTTAACGCTACAATATACTTAGGTTACTCGTATAAAGAATGTATACATTTTGTGGTGTTTGACACCTCTTCTTTTGGTTTTGTCTACATTTCCATAACATTTCATCTATAAGTGCATATGTATGTATATAAGGGTATAAGAAGAAATTTTTTTATTTGAGATTGTTAATTAAAAAAAAATTCATGTTAAATAAAGGTTTCATGGTCAAGAAGTTCTGAGGGAGGGGAAGCGTTATAAAATGTCCTTAACACTGGATCAAAAACTTTACCATATAGCGCGCCTGGAAATCAGTCGAGTTGAATCCAATGATCAAGGCGAGTACCGCGCACAGGCAATAAATAATTATGGCGAAGGTGTTGCTACGATAAACTTAAATTTTGAAAGCGGCTCCAAGAAGTAAGGCTTTGACATATTTATTGTTTCAATAAATCAATATCATTCAATCAATTGAATGACTGACATCTAATACAGAATTCCTGATGGAAAGTCACCAAGATTTCCGAAAAAACCCACAATTCGACAAGAGGAAGACATGCTTATAATGGAGTGCATTCTTGAAGCTCATCCGGTTCCAGACATATTATGGTATTGCGCCGACAAATTGATACAAGAGTCACAACGTACTAAAATGGCTCGAAAAGCTGTTACTAAAGACTCATATATATTAACACTAGAGATTCAAAATCCAACAAAAGACGATGGGGGCAATTATCGCTGTAACGCAATAAACTTGTATGGAGAGAGTAACGCAAATATTGCTCTCAATTTCCAAGGTACTCGAATATTATTATTATATTATTTGAATGATCGATCCTCTCCTTTACTATCAAATTTTGAGTACTAAGTATATATAAGTGTAAATAAGGACAATATGATTATAGATGTAAAGAACGTAATTTATGTTTAAGTTTTTTTATAAGTGAATGTAGGAAACTTGCACCAAGTGCAAATAAGATTTGTACTATCGAGAGTATTATTTTATGATTTTGCAAAATCTGATCATCAAGCTTTTCATTACACATTCTACATTTGAATGCAGCATAATAATTCATTCCACTTCAGAATGGCTGCAATTCTTTAATTTTAAGCTTATCAATGGTTTGATTTTAGATAAAAACTGACATTACAATTTTTCTTCTGACAGGCGCTAACGATGCTAATGGATTTGCTCCCTCATTTATCGAAAAACCCCGAATTATACCAAACGAGTCTGGTACATTGATAACAATGAAATGCAAATGTAAAGCAAAGCCGGAACCTACCGTGACGTGGTATCGAGGCCAGGATTTGGTTGAAAAATCAAAAAAGATTAAAATTAATACCACTGTAATTACGGAGGACACTTATGAGTTAACACTGGAAATAAAGGTTGGTTCCTATAACAGATATTGTGAAACTTTTATTGATTCTATTACAAATATTCTAAAATAATGTAAAATACATTTTAGGATCCCAGTGCTACCGATGGTGGCACTTACAGATGTAATGTCAAAAACGAATATGGAGAATCGAATGCAAATCTCAATTTAAATATTGAGGCCGAGCCCGAACCAGAAGGTGAAGGTCCGACATTTGTTGGGAAACCACGCATCGTTTCCGAAAATAATGGCAAGCTTGTTATTATGGAATGCACAGTTAAATCAGATCCAAAACCTGATATAGTCTGGTTTAGAAATAGTGAAACTGTGAAAGAAAACAATAAAATCAAGACATCAATGGAGCAGCGTGGTGATCAGTATTATATTAAATTAGAATTGATTGATCCACAACTTGAAGATTCCGGATTGTATAAATGCAATATTAAAAATACTCTTGGAGAGCTCAATGCAAACCTTACATTAAATATTGAAAGTAAGGAAAATTTAAGTATACTACAATAGTTATACTAGCTTTAAATAATTTACACATCGAAAATATCGGAAGGTATTCCAATCCTATTTTGTCCAGCTATTTTATTATAAGTTTTTCATAAAGTTTGTAACAGACAGAAGGAAACATCGGAGACCCAATAAAGTGTATATATTCTTGATCAACTCGTCTCGTCGAGCTGTTCAAGCCATGTCCGTCTGTATGTATGCAAACTAAGCCCTCAGGTTTTGAGCTAGAGAGTATCCAAATTTTCCGTTTAACAGTACAAAAAAACAAAACAGTTTTCCTATTAAGAACCAAAATTTTAATTGGGTATTATAAGAGGTACCCTTCCTAGTGGTCCGATTCGGTTGGTTCAACAGCGTCTAGAAAAAAAGTTCGTGCAGTGTGAGAAATTATTTTAAACAATATAATAACTTATTTTTCTTCTTTGCAGTCGTACCCGTAATAAAAGATAAGCCAAAAATTATCAAGATAATCAAGAAACGCACAGTTGTCGTTGAATGTACAGTAGCTTCAAAATTCGAACCAAAGTGCACATGGTACAAAGATTCTACGGTTGTTCAAGAGAGCAACCGTCACGTTTATCTCGTTGAGCAAACTAAAGAAGGCGAATTTGCTGTTAAGCTCGAAATCAACGAAGTTGAAGAACTTGATAAAGGTGCTTACAAACTAGTTGCCAGTAACGAAAAAGGTGAAGCGGTCTCTCAGGTAGTAAAGCTTGTTGATATACCTGACGAAGAACGCAAACCTATGAAACCAGAAATCACACGTAAACTTGTAGACCAAAAAGTAATTGAGAACAAAACTTTTGAGCTTTTAGTAAGTTTAAAACAGTCGGATCGTAAATGTAAGGTAGATTGGTACAAAGGCACTACACTAGTTCGTGAAACCAAGGATATTACAACCACATTTGATGGAACTACAGCACGGCTAACCTTTAGTTCTGCAAAATCAGAGCACACTTCAACTTACAAAGTAATTATCATAAATGAGGTTGGAAAGGACGAGTCTTCCTGCAAAATAACTGTTGAGAAAAAAGATAAGAAGGATAAGGACGAGAAGGAGAAGAGCAAGGAAAAGAAAGAGGCTGACAGTAAAAGAAAGGTAATAATTGAAAAATTATGGTAAAGAAGATAAGCTGTCAATGGAGTTGAAGAGTAAGCATAACTTTGTTAGTGAAATATAAAAAGAATCTGCAAAACAACAATTGGGGTAGACAAGGTGCATTCTATGAGCCATCCATGAAACGTTTAGTTTATTTCAATGGCTATAATCTTAACTTATCAATAATTGCAATCATCATTTTTAATCAAACTTAAAATTTCAACAGTCCGAATTAACTTTGTATGAATTACCCAAGCTTAAAATACATCCCAACAACAAATCATCAGTGGATACATATGAGTCAAAAGATATGAAAGACATATTCGGCGTGCAGCTTAAACGTGTCAAAAAAATGGGCAAAGATGAGGTTTGCCTTACTGTAGTTGTAAAAACTATACCATATTTGATATCTTGAAATTATTGCTAGTAACTTTATGCATCTTTCTCTTTTTAATAATTCTATTTGAAAAAGTTGATAACTTTCAATAAGAACTTTATTGTTTTTATTACATTTTCTTATCTATTGTACAGTAATACAACAAGCAAAATAACTTTTATTGACAAAAGTGAAGTTTCTTATTCTTTTGAATATCCACTTTTATGTACTTATTATATACGTAACTGTTTTTATGTATAGAATGTGTTCAAGTTGTAAGTGTCTATCTACTCTTAATTTATTAACTTTTATTACACTCTTCACGCAGTGCAAAAGTATTATAAGTTTGTCAAGAAATTTGTAACAGACAGAAGGAGGCATCGGAGACCCCAGACGCTTAAGTCATTAGAGTTGCTGGACCATATAGCTCCCATACAAACGAAAATACAAATTTATGTTCCTCCTTTAAAAACTTTTTTGATTTTTGTATTATCGAACTGAAATTTTGACACTATAAGTTTCCACAATAGGCGTAGTATATTTGTTGGAACCATCCGAATAGGACCACTTGGTGGGTACTTCCCATACAAACATTCCATTTATTTTCATGTTTTTATCAGAAAAAGTTTTTTGTTTTTTGTCCTATTGAACTGAAATTTAGATACTAGTTTCTAATCAATGTCCACGAAACGCGTAAATTTCAATACCCTAGAGTTACTCTATCGTATAGCTTAGCCCATACAAACCAAAATTCAATTCATGTTCCAATTCGAAAACTTTTTTGTTTTTGTGTTATCGAAATGAAATTTGAACAGCATAAGTGTCTGGCCCATATTCAACAACCGTGTAGATTTCAAGATCCTAGGATTACTGGAGCATAAAGCTGCCATACAAATATTAAGGTCTCAGTGTTGAAATGCTGTATGTGTACTGACTATACCCTAAACATAAGTCAAATCGATAGTCACACATTTTTTAATCTTCTATCACAGAGCGTAGGCAAAAACCTTTTCTTGAGAGTGCGTGAAGAGTATATCAACTTCGGCATAGGCGAAGTTCAATTTTTTTTTTTTTACTTTTTTTAAATTTGTTTAATTAACATTGCGTTTTTTTTTAATACGGTAATACGAGGCTAGGTACAGAAATCCCAACTTAGTACAATAAAAACATACAAGATACATACGAGGTCTGTTAAAAAATTATCGGGAATTTTGAATTTAATATTCGATTTTGGTTTTTTTTGGCGTTGTGTTGGTACTCATGTCCCCCACTTATGACATCAAGGTCGGCAATCCAAAATTGCAGGCAAGGGTCATAACTGATGACGAAACATGGGTAAATGGTTATGACGTCGAAAATATATGTAATACAAATTCTTTGATCCATTTTTTTGGAGTAGGCAAAAACGAGCCAAAATGCTAGCAAAACAGCTGTCAAAAATAAACTAATGATTCAAAATGGCAGACCTTGATAGCATAAGTAAATTCAAAATTCCCGATAATTTTTTAACGCCACAAAAAAATCAAAAATCGAATATGTATAGCCCACGTAAATATAAACTCAACTGCAACATCTACTTAAATAGCTAAGTTGCATTATATTTACAATAAAATATCGATTCTCTACAAAATTAAATCACAAAAGTAGCTGTACTAGAAAATAAAAATGTGATTACAATTCAAATGCCACGGAGTGCATGTCAAGCACTTTTGGAATTATCCTCGTATTTAGGCATTATTGTCTAAGCCCTCTTATATATCTATGTATAACTTTCTTATTAATGTTGTTACTTATTGTCTTTTCACACAATTTCATACAATCACAAAAATTCCTCAATACAACAAAAACACAATTTAAACGATAAACAATTAAAAAAAAAAAATCAAAGGCTGAAGCAGAAGAAAAACTACTAAGAGACGATGAAGAAAAAACCGATGAAATTAAAAATGTTGATATGGAAGAAAAGATAGCACCTATAGCTCAAGATATTACACCAAAAAAGAAGACAAGGAAGCAAAGAGGGAAACCACTGAGCCTAAAAAAAATATCGATGATGAGGAGAAGGTAGATGACAAGGTATCACAAAAGAAAACAGATATTGATAGTAAAAAAAAAAATGAACTGATAAAACCAGTAAAGCCACATATTAAAAGTGAGAAAACATCAGATAAAAAAACAAAAGACATTCCCGAGGAGGTAAGATATATAGTAAATGCATTAAAAGAGCAAAAATACTTATACAAACATAATCAGGACATACGATACGTAAATATATTATATGCACAGTTATTAGGTGTGCCATCTATATTAATATAGAATTTTATCGAACTACGGGGGGAGGTGTTGTATTTAGGATTATCGTAAAGTTCTCATACAAACCCATATGTTTTAATTATGTATATTTTAGTTTTAGTAGTTTAGTTCTGGGAAAATTTCAGCTTTCTACGCATTACGGTTCATGAGATAGAGCCCAAGGACGGACGGACGGACAGCGTAGCCTTAGTAAAAGGGTTCCGTTTTGTAACATTTGGGTCCGGAGCCCTAAAAAAATGTAATGTATAGTTTCGATATTATTGCATCTACGCAGAACTAGAGGTACTCCTTCAATATTATAGTTGGTAAAGGCACTTTTTCATACGGATTGTTTTATTGTATTCTGCGTTTCAGTTTTTTGTAATTGTAAACATAGATTTGGCGATACTTAAAAGAAATTTATTTTTGATGAGTAATTGGGGTAAGCAGTATCAGCTATATAGTGTTAATTCATATAGATGGCGCACCCTGCACATACAAATTTGTTAACTAATAATTCTATACTTGTATAATAAATATATAAATATACTGTGTATTTAAATTATGTTTGCATGTTCATACTATGTGTAATAAAGTTACTAAAAATTTTTTTGTGCAATATATACAAGAGTATAAAATTTATAAAAAATATTATTATTTTATATTTATTTACTTTTATATTTCTCCAATTTAATAGCAAGGAAATGATGAACAGATCGGACTTAAAAAAGTTGAACGGAAGGTTTGTATTAAGGTTTTTTTAATAAGTAGATATTTTATAGAGATACATAAGAAAGTAGTTACATAGATTTTTTCATTCATTCATTTCATTTATTTCACTTTAAATTGATAATTTACATGTTTGTGATAGTATAACATAACTAGAATAATTAAGAGATCAGGCTACATTTCCTATGCTACTTAAATATATGTATAAAGAGTATGATATTGAACATTAAGCTTCTAATGGAAAAAATGAAAGGATAAAAAAATGTACAAAAACCCATGAATATATTATTAATTAAAACTTATATCTAAGACTTAATACTAGACTATGTTATTGTATTTTAATATGCGGAAAGTAAGTCAAAAACGTGTTAGTAAGACGACTAATGAAAATTCAATCATCAAATCAAAATGTTTACTGGGTAACAACCCTGTAGTATAGCGCTGCTCCCTTTGGCACGCCAGCAGTCCCATTCTCATCTCTTTTACATGTATATGAGCGGCGAATCTTACACAGGCAAATCTTACGAAGGGGTCAATCGCCATCGCTCGATTACCTTGGGACCGACGCCGTGCCGCTCTCTTTGAGACTAGCGCGGTGCCGGTCCTTTTTGGGACTAGCGCAGCACCGGTCCCAAAGGGTCAAGTTCTGAAATTTGAAGCTCCTCAATTTAAAATTGAAATTAAAAAGATTTTAAATTCATATTACATTTTATTCATTTTTTTTACAACTTAAGTCTAAATATTATAAAAAAAAAATTTTTTTTCCAACGCTATTTTTCCTATTTCCTTATCCAGTCGCTTCTTCCGGAGTTGGATGCAGGTCTTCTTGAGAAATTATGAAAAAAAGAAATTTACATTGAAAATTGTATGAAATGCACTAAATTTATTTATTTTCTTTTTTTACCTATTTAAATGGCGCACCTATATTAAATGTTATTTTACGTTGTTTGCAGTTTGCTGTTGATGCTAGACATATAGAAGTCATATAGATATTTATTTATTATTGTAGTTACTGCAATTGACTAACACAAATAAAAGATGGGGAGCACTGGCTGCTATGTCCTTCGGCTCAGAAAAGCAATTTAAAAATTCACTCTATAAAATATTTTTTTTCACTTACCTTGCATAATAATGGCACTGATAAAAAATCAAATTTAATTTAATTCGATTTCCACAGGTTCCTAAGTAAGTTATAGTACAAATTAAAACAATAAACAATAAATATTAACAATACACCACTCACCTTACTTTATTGTCTTTAAGACGCCAGCACAAATAATGAGACGCGTGTCTCACAACATTTTTTTCACTTTGTAAAAACAATAAACACCACTCAAAATTGACAAATTCTTCCCAAATGCACTGGTTCAACAATATGCATGTTCACTGCACTTCTCAAAATTCCATAACGTTTCGTTTTCACATTCCTTTGTTCAGAATTTTCGCTCTCGACACCAGTTCAAAGAGAGTAAACAAAGTAAACTCTCTGTTACTGGCTCGCTTCTGTCTCGCTTCTGTCTCCATCGTCGCTAGACCCAAATGGATAAGAAAAGGGACTAAAGAATAACTACTGAAATAGTGACTATTGCCACCGAGCATACTACTGGGAAACAATAGTCGACTGCAACACACACAGCCACACTGCTACATAGATACACACGAATAACCTTCTTGAATAAATATCTCCTTCGGTTAGGGGCCGACCTTGCCATAAACAATAAATGGCATTGGTTGTACAAAACAATTTAAAAACGAAAAATAAATCACAAGGTCTTTTTCACTCTTTTACATATCGGATTCTTAATAACCGATTGCTTGACAAATGAATGAAAATTTTGCCATTTATTTGCGAACTCTGCTCTAGAGTTTTTGCACTTACTGGTTTAAATTGTGTACATTTACCATCAAACTTAAGCAGGTTTCTTCTTATATATCTCCCATCGTTGAGAAATCGCCGTAAACCTTAAGGTATTGTTGATTCTTCAGTACGTTTGAGTCACCCTAGATTTATGACCCTAGACGTACAACTCGAAATTTCATTCCATTAGCATGTACCTACAACATGCACAACTAACTATACCCTGCATTTTCCTTTCCGAGTTTTATGCACTCTTTATAATAACTTCTAACTTATCACGTCCTCTCGCCTGAATTTCGCCACCAGCCCTTAATATCATTGCCTTTCACTGCCTTCGGGAATAGGAACACACTACAGACTAGATGATTTGTAGTCACTCACCTATCCGGACTGTTTCTTGTTTCAATCACACCTGTTCGATAAATATCTCTGACCACAAATGGCAGTGCTAGCTATTTTGCAAATAAATTTCCCCAACGTGTCAGAGACGCGTTAATTTGTTATATATATGATTTTAAGATTAATTTTAATTTTTGCTTTTGCTTTCCTATCTTAAGTATTTTATTAATTAAATTAGATTTAAGCTTAATTATAAATTTATATTAGTATTACTATTGAGTTGATTATCATTTACTTTTAAGTAACAGTAATTTGTCATAATTGAAAAAAAAAATAAATAAAAGAAACATTTTTTACCTTTTATAAATATGTGACTGAGCAAATGTCGTTTTTGACAAATTTTCAAATTTCAAATGAATATAAAAAAAAAAAAAATTGTAACTTGATATAGTAAAACGAAGACCGTATTTGGAATCTATATATTCTATATAAAAACATTTAAAATACTTTTTCAATGAAGGCCTGTGTAATCTGTCACCACCCTCATCTCAGCAATTTTTCCAATACCAAACTAGTGTGTGTTCTCTGAATCGCGTGCTGATGCACTATAACTTTACGTTTGAACACATTGAAATTTTATCCACCTCTTAATTTGTGTAATTTTCGTTAAACATCGAACTTATTCGTTTTGTTCTTAGGGACTGTTTGCTTACGATCACATCATATTGTCAGCATCACCTATTTTTGGTAGATGTTTCTTTCGCTTACCTAGCTACTGATACAAAAACCTACACAAGACTTCTTATTTGACTGTTATTACTCTTGCCCAATAATACCTAAACAATAGCACCGGCCATCAATAACACGCGGGATATTATTTGTAGCATTCCAAGTATTTAATAATATGTCAAAACTCTTCACATTTATGCTACATTATGCTACGTATTAAATACGGTCCATATTTTTTTCTTGCATGTACTTATGTATTATTATATATATGTGTGTATGCTAGCTGTATGATTGTATTTATGTAACAATATCTAATAGGCGAGCGTCGTTTCAATTAAGGAGGAATCCAAAACTGAGGTACGTCGCAAGTCAGTTATAAAAACCCAAGTGGGAGAAGATTTTACCGAGGGAGAGAAGATTTCATCAAGGCGATCTTCACTAGCGGTAAGAGTTCTTATATCATTTTCGTGATGATATACATGTGCACAACATATAAATTCAATAAAGGTAAAATTTTTATTGTTATTAATAGGTCGATGAAACGAAGACTGAATCACGTCGATCATCTATTATTGATAAAAAAGCTATTGAGGTAAAATTTATTATTTTTGGTCGATTAATTCATTGCCATAATTAGAAGATTTGATTTAATTAAGAGGTTAAAATTTTATTCTGTTTCGTTCACAATAATAATAAAATAAAATGTGCAAAACAGGTTGAGAGTAAGAAAATTGAGCCAAACAAAAATCCCCTAGAAATTACAGAAGAAGCTCCAAAACTTAAGCCAACAGAGAAAAAGCGAATATCTAAGGTGAGCCATATGGCCAAATAAGATGGCGGGAAATATTTTCTGTTTTTCTATAACTCAATTAATTGTAGTTTTTCTTTCTTTTTATATTAAGTTCTTTCTATCTATCTACACTTTATGCAAATAATTTTAATATATGCTCAAGACCGCCTAAGCGATCTGATCTTATGGTTGCAATTCTTAATTGGGGACTCATGTTTTTCTTTTTCTGTTCAATTGAATTTTTTCAAGGTGATTCATAATGTATGTTATATAGCTTTACAACACCTGTGATAATGCAAATTGTAACAAAAAAAAAAATTAGTTTCACTTCGCCTATGCCGAAGTTGATATACTCTTCACGCACCCCTAGAAAACATTTTTGCCTACGCTCTGTGATAGAGCATTCAGAAATATTTGATTATTGATTTGACTTCTGTTTAGGGTATAGTCAGAACACATATAGCATTTTAACATTGAGTCTGAAATATTTGTATGGGAGCTTTACGATCCAGGTCTTAATCCTAGGGTCTTGAAATCACCACGTTTGTTGAATATGGGTTCAAATTTCAGTTAGACGGACATTGTTTAATCAACTCGTCTCGTCGAGCTGATCAAGACTATATATAGGTACTTTATGGGGTCGCTAATGTCTTCTTCTGCCTGTTACAAACTTTATGACACACTTAAAATACCATTCTCTGCGTGAAGAGTAAAAACAACAATATCAACAAAAATGCGGATTTATTGCTGCGAAATTTCATCAAACACTTGATTGACACATCCACACAATGCGTCATATATGCGTTAGGACTAGGACTATCCTCGTAAAGCATTCAAAAAATAATCAATGAACGTACATCGGATAATTTGGAAGGTCTACAATTTCACTTTTTAACTGTTTATAACGCTTTTATTTTCATTGCAATATTTTTTTCTACGACAGCTATATAAACACATGGTTTTTGTTAATTTTTTTTTTTTTATTGCAATTGCTATCAAAATAGATTATCGAAGAATCTAAGCCAGCTGAAGAACTTCCAAAATTACGAAAGACATCAATTGTGCAACCCAAAGAAGAACCAAAACATGATAGCACTAAGCCTAAGACAAAAGTTAAAGCTAAGGCTAAGCCGAAATATGAAGAACTGCCAGAAATTCCTGATTATGAACGACCTGCTCTAGAGAAATATGAGAAATCAGAATTTACACCTTCAGATTTTAGTAGAGAATTGGATATTCCCAATAAAATGGAAAAACCAATAACAGAAACAGTGATATTAGAACCTGAAACAACAGTACAAAATAATGGATTGCCTAAGGTATTTTACACATACATATATATTTCATATTACAAAACATTAAGTAGGGACACAGTTTTGTAGTTAGCAATCTACAATATTTACATTTCAGTAATATACCAAAATTAAATTTATTTTTAAAACATTTGTGTGAATAAATATGAAGTTTTAAAACCTTTTTTTTAGTTAAATTTGAATAGAAAGTTTCCTTTCATTAATGCGAAAATATTATTCAGAAATAATTTTATAATTTGTAACCTTTTTGTGATCAGAAATCTCAAATTGTACAACAAACTGCCGAATCGTTAAAAGGTTTGAAAATTGGAAAAGGCAAACTTCCAGAAGAAGATGATGATAAAAACGGTATTGCTCTTCGTCCAGTAATTGTCGAGCCAGAGGTAAAGTACCAATATTCTATTCTTTTTTATTAAAACTTTTATCCAACTGTGTTGACATATGTAATTCCATCCATTTGACCTACATTCAAACATATTTTTACTTCTTTTCATATTATTCCATATCCTACATCATCCTTATCGCATTTTTAGAAAAAGATTCCAGAAAATATTGAAAACTCCCTTGAGGTAAGCAAATGAATACACTTATCTATCTGTATATATATATTTGTAAGTTAAATACTTGTATATTCAATAATGATCAACATTGTTAAATTACATGTTACATTACAATTGTTCAATTTAAAATGAAAAAAAAATCTTCAGGCCAAAAAAACAGATCCGAGCCAATCGCTTTTGGATGTAATAAAACAGCGTCGGCGATCTTCTGTCAAAAATCTAATGACCAAGGAACCGATAAAAAATGAATCTTTTCTAGGTGTTGTATTAAAACCTATAGTTAAGAACACTAAAGAGCAAGTAGCAGCTCAAGAGGCTAAGCAATTAAACAAGGTAAAATCTCGACATTTTCTAGAAATACAGTCTCGAATACTTCTAGCCTGAACTCACTACAATTTCTTCTGATAATTATCTTCTACGCTATAATTGCTTTTGCCATCTTTGCTTGTTCTTTACTTTTTTATAATTCCTATTTCGGCTCTTTCAACTTAATTTCTATTCTCTTCATTTCTATTTCTTCTTTTGAGCCTTTAACACTTTTCTACATTTAGTGTGGGTTTATTTTTTCTTTTACTCTGTCGTCTGTCACAAGAACTTTAAAAACAGTAATATCTTATTGTTTTTCCATAATCCTGGATAGTAAATAGATAGCCGTCGATCCGTTCATATGCAATGTGTGTATCTATTATATGCTAATTAATAAAAACATTATATTTCCTTTATTGATAACGATCTCTAACAGAGTTAGAAACTTTTCATGTTTTAAAAAATCCCTGTTATAAGTTTTATAAATAAAATAAACTATTTTCACACTTTGAGGTATTCAATACAAAGGTATTGGAACTAAGGAGACCTTAAAACTCATGACGTATACAATATACTCATACATAAATCTTGCATACATAAGCATATACACATAGTTTGGGTACGTATGTCGTACGAGTACAATGAAACTTGTATTATTCTATTCTTATAACACTTTGAAGGGCACTTTAGAGATTCAATATGTGTTGGTTTAATTACTATTGTAAAGGGGATATATATAATTATGTCTGTCTGTTTCTTTGCACAAAAGTCTGTTTCGATTCTGTTTCATTTTTCGCAGATCATTTAATTTAGCCGCCATAATGTAAACACATGTCCACCAATCTACGAATCGTTTCAACGAAAGATCTTTTATGTTAAAAGTATCTGGAACCATCAAACATTATTTGTATACTGATCTAATTTCATTTAATTTATCAAATAAGAGCTCTATGGGCGATGGAAATAAAATTATGTATACATACATATTTCAAATGTACCCCAAATCTAAATCTAAATCTTTGTAGAGCAAATTCAACAACTAGGCAAGAAAATAATAAAAGAAACACATTTTAAGTTTTACTCTACCTAAAAATTTCAATTCGATTTTGGGTAATAAGTAGCTCTGTAAGAAAGCGAAGGTTAAGAAAAGATGAGTATATTTTGTGACCATCACCATGAAAATTGGCGCAAACATATACTTGTATGTATTTTTTCATGTAGGATCATGGTAAATTGGTAAACGTGAAGCTTCAAATTTGATAATATACACCTTAATATTTTTACAGCTCTGAAAAAATTAAAATTTTTAATCTGGTGGTTACAAAGATTATTTTGGGTTATAACCAGATCCTTATACTCTTCACGCGGTGAATAGTATTATAAGTTTGTCGTAAAGTTTATAACAGGCAGAAGCGACCGCATAAAGTATATATTAGAGCATGTCCGTCTATTCGTCTGTATGTATGTCCCTCAGTTCTGAAATATTGCACAAACCTTTCTTTTTACTAGACGCAGTACATTTGTAGGAACCAAACAAATCGGACCACTAGGGGGTACCTCCCATACAAACACCCATTAAAATTCAGGTTCTTATTAGAAAAACTTTTTGTTTGTTTGTACTATCGAACTGAAACTTAGACACTATAAGTTTCTAATCAATGAAACGCGTTAATTTAAAGATCCTAAAGTTACTGGATCGTAAAGCTCCCATACAAATATTTTGGTATCAGTGTTGAAATGCTGTATGTGTACTGACTATACCCTAAACATAAGCCAAATCAATAATCTAATATTTCTGCATGCTCTATCACTGAGTGTAGACAAAAACGTTTTCTAGGGAGTGCGTGAAGATTGTATCAACTTCGGCAAAGGCGAAGATAAACTTCTTTTTACTTGTTTTTGTTTTGGTTATACATACACATGCGCGTACGTTGCACTAACTAGAAACGTAAAATTTTGGTATTTTCCATACATGATTCAGAACAATTTGCAATATATGGAAATAGTTCTTGCAGTTCTTCTTTGTTCCAGCTACGTATCCTATTAAAATTTTAACAAAAAGTTTACAATTTGACATTTACAATGTTGGCGCGAAACAAAAACCATTGAAAAACTGCACAGCACTGGCAAAAAATGTTGTAGCCCTGAGAAACCAGTTGGCAGCTCCTGTGGCTAAAAAGGTGATGGAGATGAATAATCTCATTTTTCATCACATTTCTTGCGCAGAATCAACTCTTAAATTACGGCATTTCCCCTTTTTCATCAGATCACCAAAGTAATCACTGTAAAAACACTATTAAATTATTTTATAAGAATTTTGTAGTTATATGTAAACGGTTTGTTAACATTGAAGTTCCAACCAAATACAATATCAAACATAATGTTGTGAAGGTTATTTATCATCCAAATTTTTTTACATATTCGGATATATTAATTACACTGTTCGACGAGTTTTCACTTTTTGTCCTCCTATTTATTTTGCATTAATTGGACATTTCTTAAAAGAATTGCACTCCAAAAACTTATGTATCACGACTCGATTTCTTTAAATTTAAGTTTAAAAAATGAAAAAAGGAACATTTTCACTTTCAAATATAGCGATAAAAGGATATGTATTGGCACAAAAGAAAAATGCAAATGCATTTCAAATAATTATGTTCAAACAAATATTACACAATACGTTATCATCGATGAAATCTTTATTAACAAGGTGACACGTTATATCAAGGCCATTCAGGGCCTGATGAATAATAATGAAGAAATCATCAGATCATGAATATTGGAGGCGATGCTCAACCCGTTACCTAAGTGTTTATCATGTGAAGATTTAGCATAATTGCATTACTTGATTCTTATCAAAAGACGAAACTATGACAAAAAATATATACACTAATTAAACTATAAGAGTTCCAGATGAAATATAACTTACATATGTATGAGAAACTAAACTACAATATTTACTACTATTACGAACATTCCAATTTTAACTTTTTTCCATTCTGTAAAAAAATAAAATAAAAATAAAAATGGGCCAAGTGTTAGTCAGACTCGTACACGGAGGGTTCCTTACTAGATTGTGGTTTGTATGGGAGGTACAAGTATTTATAAAATAAAAACAAAATCGTCTCTGGTGTGTTCGCTGTTATTGAATCCATGTTGCGGCGACGGTTACGAAACGACGCAAGAACTCCGCCGGATTGCGCTTAAACAGCGCGAAATACACCACAGACGAATCACCGAACGATATTGCTATTTTTCCATTTTTGAAAACTGACCGACACGCTCGCTTCCAAAGGCTTTCAAAACAAAACTAATAAAGGGAATTGACTGAAACTTTGACAGTAGGCTACTTAAAGAATGTACTGCACGATGGTAACACTCTTTTGTAAGAGCAGGGCCATTGGGCGGTGAGGCTAAGTACTTGTTTATTGACCCTCGTATATCAGAAACTTTTAGTGTCTAAATTTCAGTTCAATAGTTCAAAAAACAAAAAAAAATTTCGAATAAGAACCTGAATTTTAATGGTGAGTTTGTATAGGAAGACCTCTCTAGTGGTCCGATCAAAGTAAAATTTCGACAATATAAGTTTCTGATGCCATCAATCAATATAAAAGATCGTGGGGTTACTGGATCGTATAGCTGCCATACAAACCAAAATGTTTCTTGTATTGGGACCCCTTTAAGTTTTTGAACATTTTTGCTAACAGTATTTGTTGTTGATGCCCGGATAGAACTACACATTTTGTGAGAATTTCAACTCTCTAGATATTACGGTTCATGAGATATGACCCGAGGACGGACGACCTAATATGGTTCCGTACCCGAAGCGTACCAAAGGGAACCGATAAAGGAAAATTGCGTCTTTTTATACTTTTATCTCTTTCTGTCGTTTCGATTTTGCCTCGGAATTTATTGAGTGATATAAATAGGTAGAACGATAAAAGTGGCATTTTTCTTTTTCATTTTATAAATACATACTTCCCAATTGTTTGATGTAATTTTTTTAACCATCATTATTTAATATGTATTGAAATATATAACTGAGTTTATAATATATATCCTTTTATCGTTATATTTGACTGTGTAAATGTCCCTTTTTGCCAACTTTCACTTTTCAAAAATCAATTTAAAAAAAATTGTGGCGTGATACATACATATATGTATATCCAATCTATGATTATAATGCAAAATATATAGAAGAAAAATAATATAACATAACAATAATAATAATAATATATACAATATATATATATACATATAGAAGAAAATTTGTCGAACAGTGTTATCGGACCAATCGAATATACTTACACATATTGTAACAAACAGCTCCCATATATACAAATAAGTGTTTAATATAGTGGGTGCAATATAACTGCGAGTTTCATGAAAGTTACAAAGTCTTCGGAGATCTCGAAGTTGGAATATTTAATGTTTTCTTATCTTAATTGCTTAATTTTTTCTTGAGCTTCTCAGGAACGTTAAACTATACTGCAATGCACTTTAATCCTTCCTATCAACTGCTCATATAAATGTACCGTGCAGTTTCCTAATTATTTGTTTTCAATAATTTAATGAACCAGTGATGCATAGTTTTCTTAGCATAGCTATAAATAGCTATAAATATAATTTCATATAATTCTTTAATAACCAAAAGGTATCATTAACGGAGCAGTTCAATCCCAGTAAAGCCATAAAGGCTCAAATTTCCAATCTGAAAAAACCCGAAGCATTGACCACGATTTTAGATGATCCGTTTCCAGAATTGCAAAAATATGATAAAATTGGTTTTGATAAATTTTCTTCTGAAGTTGCATTGTCTACCGAGTGTCACAAGGTAAGAATCATCATCAAAACATTATTGCTTCAATTATTCCAAAATATTCTTGACTAGAACTTATTGGCTATATTTAAAATATTATTGTATTTTCCCCGTTTACTTAACTAGAAACTAGAAAGTTGATGAGCTACATTGTTCTTGGGTTTGTTTCAGTGTTCATTTGTTATGCGAGTATGTATGTGAATGTATTAAGTATTTAGTCGCATGGTGGTCCGTCTTATTTTGTATGACGATAATTAGCATGGCGCTAATTGATAGTTGAGTTATATTGTAAGTTGAGCAAATTTCTTTATTAAAACCAATTCTACGTATATTCTATGAATATAATAAATTTCAATAAAGTACGTTTATACCAATGTAATATTAACAAATTTTGCAATATTTTTAGTCTTTTACAATAATTTGGTTTGAAATAATCATTTGTGTACCATTGTGGCTACTTAATAAGTACAGATTTTTTTTTATTAGAACTAATAGTGAATTTACACCAAGCAAGAATTGCCATTGGATCGGACAACAACCACATGGAAAAATGTCAGTTTTTGTTGTAAAATGTGAATCGATTGTGGTAGATTCAACAATGGAATCGGCTTTAAATCGAAACAGGGCTCTCAAATTTCTACTAGTATTGGGAAATTTTCGCTGTTATTTTCGACAGACTTCCGCTCTTTTTTTCTTTCAAACCAAAACAAAAACAGCTGATAATGGCACAAAACAATTTTAAGTAAATATCAAATTGTAACATTTTTGTTGAAATTTTAATAAAACAAGTGGCAGGAATAAAAAAGGGACCAGCAACAAATATTTGCTTAATTTTGCAAATTATTCGAAATAATGTACTTTCCACAAATTTTAAGTTTGAACTAAGCGCACGTCCGCAAAACTTTTCAAAACAAAAAAACAGCTGTTCAAGAATTAGAATCGCCTGTGTAAACGCAAAATCGATTCTCAATGTATTACTTTGGTGTAAATTCACTATAAAACTATATTTACAAATTACAACCTAGTATTTAATATGAGCAATAGCGATAGGGGCCTTCAGCTCAGGTGAAAAGGAGGAAATTTGACAAGTGCAGAACCAGACTTGCCTCGAGCAGAAATCGCACCCGCGACTCTTGTAATGTCAGCCCAACGCACTAACCTCTGGGCCAACGAGCCGGTCAAAGTACAGATATTGAATGTATTGTCTAATGTATTGTTTCATAATATATATATTTAAACTCGCTCTTTGCGCAAAAGTGTATTTGGCGTGTATAGGGTTTGCACAGCTTATATTTTACACCGCTTAAACTAACTTCATATAAAAAGAAGTATAAGCGATGCTTTAAACTTATATGCCATTCAGATTGATTAAAAATCAGATTTATTTGGAAGTCACATTTAAAAGGTGATTAATTTGTACACACAGGGAAAATGAGGGGTTGTTGTTGTAGAAAAAAGGTGATTAAAAATACATCTTGATCAGCATTTTAATTACCTGGCTGCTAATTAGTTACCTTGTGTTGCTACCAAAAGACGCATCACTTTTTTATCTATAAAGAAAACAAACAATGCAAAATGGCTGATAATGTTAACATATGTTGGGAATATATTTCACACGTTTAACTAAAGTGTCACAACCAAAAAAAATAAACGTTTCGAGAAAAACGCGTTTAAAGTTTTCACACAAATTGGCTAATTATCGAAAATATTTTGTCTCCTCACTCGGATTTATTAACATGAAATTACACAATATAAAATTATCATGTAACGAATATTTTTGCATCATTAACTCATAAATCGTATTTTTTGAGTGTTGACACTTTAGTTAAACATGTACAATATGTACCAACATAATAAAAAAAAAAAAAAAAAACTAGAAAGGACTATGCCGAAGATGAAATACTCTTCAAGCAGTATTTAAGCTTTATTCACAACAAAATGGGTTGTTTGTATCGTAAAATACTTTCAATATCTTCTATATAGCTACCATATATATACGATTATATTACTCATTTTAAATATTTTTAAATAACAAAGATGTTTAGATAAAGGTATGTGAATATGTCGGTGTATTCGTACAAACCATACATGCACATATCTCATTTCCAAAGCAGCACAACACGTGAATTAAATTACAAACATCACTTGTTTTTAATATCAATAATATTCGAACATTCTATCCTATCCTATATAAAGTATATTCGAGTAAGCTTATAAAATTTTGACAGTTCTAGAATTTAGAATATATTGTATTCTTTTTGTAGTATCTTTCTGTCTCTTTTTCGGACTTTTTCATCGGTCTGAACATTATTTTAAAATATAGGTATACATACTTATGTACAATATATTGTAGCATGGTGAAACTTTATATTCCCAACAGCAAACTCTATTTTTAGTGAAATATTTGTAAATTAATTTTTTTCCACACGCTCTTGAACTTAACGTTGAATACGATGAAAAAGCATATCAAAATTTATATCGTGTTGTCTTTGAATTAAATCTGTGCATGTGTGTCCATATTTTTAGTCACTTCGGCATACATATCAACATCATACATTATATTTTTTTGAATATGAAAATACATAAGTATTTATTTATTTTTTTTATTTTTTGTTTTCTTTTCAACATTTCTTTTCGGCTTGCGTTTTTTATTATTATTTAAATTTAAAATACCAACAAAAATGCATACTTTTGTTTTGATGATAATTGTTGTTGTCATCAATATTTCTTTTTCGAAATGTTTCATAAGTATGTGTTTTTTTTTAGGTTTGTCGAAAAATCTTTTGTCAAAAATATTTTTGTCTTTTACGTCTGTCTGTCTTCTGATGTTATTCATCACAAACGGTCATATTTAGAGCACACAGATTTTTCGATCTAAAATATTATCGTGTAAAAAAAGTTTGGTTTTTTACAATATAAACACACAAAATGGGTATCTGACCAGAACTTTTTAGATAAATTTATCGGATAAATAAACATTTACGATTCGTGCGAAACATTGTTATACCTGGATTGAAAATGGCAACCATAAAAATAACACCTGCCGCGGTTAGTTGCTAAACTATACATAACATGTAATGAATCTATCAGTGAAATTAAAAACAAAGATTTTCACCACAGAAGTACTTTTAAAATCTCTTATAAGTAGTATAAGTATGTGAGGAAATTTCTGATTTTTTGCACGAACCTTTCTTTTTAACTAAACCAATCGGATCACTAGGGGGCTACCTCCCAGACAAACACCCATTCAAATTCAGATAGTTATTCGGAAAACTTTTTTGTTTTTTGTCCTATTAAACTGAAATTTAAATACTATAAGTAAGATTTACTGAGTTATCAATGTCCATGAAACGAGTAAATTTCAAGATCCTAGAGTTACTAGTTAGTATAGCTCCATACAAACCCAAATTCAATTTCAAAATTATGTTACCACTAGCTGTGCCCGCGGCCTTCGTATGACGCGTATGCGTGGTATTCGAAATATGTTTGCAACACTTAAATACGTGAAAGAAGAAGAGAAAAAAAATCAGCAGAACACATTTTGGTTTTAGGTAAACGACTACCCCGCGTTCTTCCCACTTCCCTTATCAACAAACCAAAATTGATCAATATCCTCAAACACGAAATACAAACAAAACAAAGCAAAAACAACGAAACACACTCTCTTTCTTGTCCCACTTCAAAAGATCATAAAATACGGAAACGAAGAGAGCGAAAAGTGCGTACTCAGAGAGGAAAAATACAACAATAACAACAACCAAAGCATTAAAAAGGAAAAACTTACAAATTTTTATACTTGTTCTTGCAGTGGTTTTCAAAAAACTTAATACTTGAAAATTTTAAATTAAAAGTTAAAAACTGAAAAAAATAAGTATGCAACTCTTTCCACTATCATTCATTTGTTATTTAAAAAATATTAAAATCGCCTTAGTATAGTGAGCGCTGGATAAAAATATGTTAAAAATTTGGTTGCCTTTATCTCGACAGCAGCGCCACCTACCGTGTCGAACTGAAGCATTAGCCATCCTGGTGACCCCATACGTAAAACAAAAAAACTTTATCAAAATTGGTCTAACCGTTTAGAGTCACAAAATTTCATACACTTGAAAATTTGTATACTGTGCACCTAAAAATTATTCGTGATGGCAAACAAAAATGATTTTTTTAGACCCTTAGGTTTTTTGTTTTTGAAAATTTTTTTGTAGAGACTGTAACATCAGTATATTGTCTACGAAATGAGTAAAAGAAAAGAACCGTTATTCTACTTTGATTGGAAATATTCCAGACAAAACGGCAGAACAGGCAAAATCACGGCAAATAATTATTCGTAGACATGTCGGTTAAGATACATATAGACTGCAAAAATAACTGTAATCGGCGTGTCTGTTTTATTGTAACCCAATTCGTTGAATATGCAATGGCATTAGTTATTCTTAGCATTTGGTGTCGTTTTAATCTCATAGTGTATTTGGTTTTTTTTTGGAGTTGGACAGAATGGTTCGAAGTGCTGATTTGTCACTTGATATGCGAAAATTTATAGTAAAAATGTACTTGGAAAACAGATCTCTTCAAGAAATTGCAAAAGTAATTGGTAGAGCGCAATCGACTGTTCACAGCATTATCTACAATTATGTTAATAGTGGTGAATTGACACCAAAACGAGATGATTCTTTTTACTTGTTTTTTAAACAAAAGTATTATTATTTACTCAAATAATTTTGATAGACGTAGTTTCTATAAAAATTTAGATGATCACAATATAATTGGTTATATATATATATAATATAGTAACAAATATTCTTGTTTAATTTTACGAAAAGATATGTTTGAACTATTAAAATCATCCGATTGTCTGTCATAGCGTCCGTATCTTCTAAATCTTTCAATTCGAATAAGCAACTGGTGTTCTTCTACTTAAATATACATATATCCGTAACGCAAAACAATAATTCCAATATTCTTCTTCTTCTGAGGACAATACAAGTATAAATAATATATTTTTATTACGTTTAAGTTGACAGTACTTTGTCAAATCCATAAAATAAATAAATAAATATAAACTTCACATTACATATTCACAATTCTCGAAATATCAGGTTCAATCATTCCATAAACGTGCATTCCTCCTTATCATATCTATATTAATTTAGAGTTTTGTAGACAGAATATACTGACTTAAATCCTGTAAGAGTGTAAGGTATCTGATGGTACCGTCTATCCAACTTTTTGCTTCTTTAATATAATTAAATACAATTCATTATCTTTGATTTATTAGGATGAAAAACCAAGGGTGCCTAAAATGCAACCTCCGGCTCCAGGTGATCCACCCAAGATCGAGGTTATCCGTGAGAAGCGACCATCTTTGGCTCCCGAACCTCCTAGTCGCCGAGGTTCATTGATTCCACCAGATACGGGTCGACGTCCATCACTTATAATCAATGATGAGGTATGTTGTAACAAATTTTTTACTTTATAATATCATATTTCTCGATAGACTTGAAAATAATTGGCAATTCTGAGGTGCTAGGTATTTTGTAAAAGAAATCGCTATGAGACAAACTTATAGCTAATGATTGTTCAATTTTTATTTCTAAAATATGACAAATAGTACTAATTATGTATTTATGAACATAAAAACAAATTAATCAAAAAAAATATACAAGCATCCATGATATTGAGTACATAGCCATGCATGGGGTCTTGAACATTGTTGTTTACTGTCGAGCTGAGTATCTTAATATTCATATTATATGTACATATGTATTTAATATTAGTAACTGTTTAATAAATAATATTTATATTCTTATGTTTTGCTTATTTATCTAAGTATATAGTTTAATATACTGTATGTACGTATATGCAATAATCATACATGTTTTCTAGTTGCCTTTTATGCCAGTTTCGTTTTAAATTATAATATATTTATATTACAAATTACAAATAATGGTGCAATGTTAAAAGTTTTATGTAAGCTTTTTTGAAAATATTTTTAATGTGTTTGTAAAAATGAACTTTAAGTTATTGCACTCTGCAGTATTTTTAGTGGCTTCCCGATTTTATTATAATTTAAGTAGATTATACATAAGTATATGTAGATGCAATATACTATATTTTGTAAAATTTTATACATATCTGATACAGGTGTGAATATATACTTTTTATTGTAATGTTTTTTTTTTTGTATTTTTTGAATTAAACTGTAGTGTATCATTTTTAACTTAACATTTCCCCCATAATTATATCATTTTTATGACTACTTTTTATATATTTTTGTACATGTATCTAAACCCAACAACAACCCAACATTCAACAAACCAATTAAAAAAAAAAAACAAACAATCAACCATTCATCATTATGTAAATCGGAACTATCCCACACCAACACAATCGTGCACTATCACACTCACAACATACGTATGCAATGTAGAAGAAGCTTCGCCCAGGTGAAGTAATGGACACTCGGGTAAGCCAATATCTTTATATACAATAATGTCAAATAACTTGTTGCTCATTGGCAAAAATTTAACGAAAAATAAATTGACTATACATATAGACTTATAAAGTCTAATTAATGAGCCGTGTGACCCAAACGAATCATAATAATAATAATAATGTAAACTTCATACAAATACAATAGAATATTTGGCAAAGTGGACCGAGAAAAATAAAAATATGCTATACGTTTTGAACTGGCCTCGTAGTTAAATAAAATTACAATATTACTTCGTGTGCCTTTATTTAACTTAGTTTCAAATACCTTGAAATAGATTGAAATTATGAATTTAATTAAGTTTATGACGCCCCTACACGAACATAATTTGAGTTATATGATACTTAAGTCGAGGCCAGAGAGATAAAAGTTATAAATAAAAAACTCGAAAATCAAATATAGGCGTAAATTTAAAATTAGCGATACTTTTAAAACAGACCTTGTACACTTGTGTAATTTGTTTAATTATTCAACATCAAGAAAAGTTTTAGGCACCGTGTTGATTTATAGTATCGGTGTAACTCAAACGTGCTTATTTTCACTAACGCAAAACTATCGCTACTATATATGAAATATAAAGGGTATTTTTTCCTACATGCAAATATTGTTCCAACCAAGGGTAAAATACCCTTTACATGTGGAACTTCATTTCTTAGCGATTTTCTGGCGGCATACGATGGCCAAATTGTGGCTTCTTATGTCCTGCAACTTGGTCTTGCGTTTTTTACAAATAAAAAAAAACAATCATTTTTATGCATATATAGAAATAAAATAAGTTGTCTCTTACCTTATATCCAAAAATGCATTTAAAGCTGTAACACTAACAGAGCATGAATTCCTTCATTCATTCATTTGCTCCCTTAATTGGTGAAATTTCCAGCAGTAGTTTGTTAGTATCGTCTTCTTTGAAGGCGGGTATTTATAATCAAGTATACGGGATCAATTATTGATTCATGAATGTTTTAACATATTTGAAATTCAATTCACTCGTATTATATACAATATTACAAATCACTTTAAGAAAGGAATCTAGTCTAATTATACAAATAATTTCAAAATTCAAGATTGTTTTTGTATAATCAAAGCTATCTTGAGAGATATGTGGACCTCCAAATTGGTTTTATGAGTGAGATATGTATGTATATTGTATTGAATATCTGTTATCATTTTATAGACCTGAGTCTTGAGATATATCGATATTGCCTATTCATCTTGTCTTTTTGTTTATTTCCTAGTTAAATAATCTCTAATAAATAAGATATGTATTGCATATGACAATTACTAATAAATGTTTTTCTATTTGTATTAGATATACAATACTATTATTTAAGTGAAGTCTGATTATCTACAATAAATATGTTTAAAGCCCTGTAATTAGGTTTTTTCGCTACTTTGTAGCAAGAATCAGGTTCAGCAATGTTCTCTAAAAATAAATTGGAGACCAAGTGTTTATGTATGGTTGGACGCAACATAATGATAAATTGCTTAGCCATTACCTTCAAATACTCACAGTTGTAAGCAAAAGTACATACAATAAATGCTTTTTGTTTATATGTATCCACAAATCTATAAATACAATGTGTGTCATAATGTGTGAGAGGGGATGAGTAAATGAAAAACGAATTAAATCCAATGAAATTGCAAAAATTCAATAAAAAGATTTTTATGATAAAAATATACAAACGAAATATTTAAAAATTCCTAAACACACAAGCGCTCTCAAAAACATACATGTTGCATTTACACTCATCGGATAGTTGATTCAAGTTGTTCGTGTTATTTTTGTGCAAACATAATAACCTTAAAGATTTTATATTAATTTAATAAATAAATGTGAATAAAGTTTAGTCGCTTTTACAAGGGCCACGTAAATGGAATAAAAACAATTAGTGATCAATCAACTTATTTTTTTACACTATTACAAATTTCTGAAGCGATCATCGGTTATACTTAAAATATTCAGTTAAAAAGAAATCATCGAATTAAGGCCGATTTAACGTGAATCTCTCTCGTATGTTAAAATATACATATACACAAACTAAATTACTAACACAAAATAAGTGTATTGTAATACTGTGGGTCAAACATTCTATTGCTCTTTTCAAACAATTTCAAGGAACTGTAAGAATACACATCTTTACAGTATAATTAATTATTAGGGTGACAATAGGGATCATAGCTGTTTGTATTACTCTTGTATTTATTGTAAAATTATTTGTAAGTCCAAATGACAGTATTATTTTCAGTAATTTGTTTGTTTGTTTATTAAATTTGTAATAACCTATTACAGTTATTGAGGCCAGGCGAAGTTGGCGAAGGACAGGTGAGAAAGGGATTATTTATGATTTTCATGGTCGTAGTCTGAATTTATCTAACGCACGCGATTTTTATATTATATTAAATACATATAATTATGTCTGTTTACAGTAGAACTATACTCTAGAAGTTTTTTAAATTGATTTTTTAACGCATCTATCGTATAAAGACAACAAATCAAGAGCAAATTACTACAAAAAATATATGACAAAATGAATTTGTGCTTTCGTGATTGTCTTATATAGTTTTCATTTTTATTATACAATTTCATAATCATTTAAATTAAATCCATTTTTAATTAAAAATACATTCATTTTAAAGAAAGCTCACAATTAGTTGATTTGAGGTGCTCAGTGTGTTCAACGTTGTCTATACCAATCATAATCAATAGTAATAATAATAAGGAAGCACATTCTTAACTACGTTTTACTGAAGGAGACTTACATATATTCCTTTTAATTCCAATTATTGCTTATGCAATATAAATAAGTGTATTCAATGGCATGTAAGTTTCAATGAACCGAAGTTATTTTATAGTTTTCTTTTAGTTTAGATATACAAAATTGTTCGTGTTATCAAAATGTTTGCTTTGTCCCTTAGTGAGTTCCTATGCGACAACTATTGTAACCATTATGGTAGCCGCATTTCAAGAAGTCCTTTATGGTGTGATTAACCCCAACATTAAAATATCTTTATTAAGTAAAAGGGAACTTGGAGTTTAAAGCCCCTTATGTACAGTACAGTTTCAGTTTCAGTTTAAATATTTGCTCAAGTGTACTTAATCCGTCAGCCAGTCCTTCCGTGCTTACAGATGTTATGCTCTCAGTTTTCCATTCAAAAATAATTTAAAAGCCGCTTTTCTAAAATTGAATTTGAAATGGTACTTAAATAAACTTACATATGTTATAGTGAAAGTTATATAAACTTCGGTGAACCAATGTTTTATATTATTATATGCATATCTGGATAGATAAAATTCAACTATAATTGTTGAATTGTTTTTAGCAACAAAGATTAACACTAGAGATACCTTGGATTTATTATCTGGAATTAACTTTAGAAAATTGTTTTGTAACATTTTCTCTTGCTGAACCAATTTCGCATAAATCTTTATTTACAATCTTTTTTAACAACACAGAAATTATATGCTGTTTTCTATTATAAAAGGAATAGCATTGACCAACTTTACAAGATAATTTTATTATTATCAAATGTCAATTGAAAAATAATTGCATTTATCTCTGTTTTCGGTAAGGCAATTACATAAATAGTTAGCAGGGAATATGTCATATCAGGAGCCGCATTTCATTGTGCCGTCCGGCATTAAACTGTCTACGCCCATGTAGTTTAAGTAATAGGGAAAAATGTGCTAAAATTCAACTGTGGAACACTAAGATCAATCATGCTGAAAAGTGTGGATATTTTTGTAATTGATTATTTTTTATTTTTTATCGTGATTAGAAAAGGCTGCAGCGACCTGGTGAAATGGGAGACTCAAAACAGGTTCTACAATATATTTAGCATAATGATTTCATTAATTTGTTACCTTTTGTATTTAATGACAAATTCTATTTGTTTGCAATCAATCTCGTATGTATATAATATGTAAATTTGTAATATGTAAATATTCAAATATTGCATTGCATTGCAAATTGCTGTTATTCAATGTAAATAAAAATCAATATGGTTTTATATAATAGGAATTAAGCGAGATTATCGGTCATACTTACTGATCATATTTCATTTTCGTGATCAATTTGTGATCTCATTTAAGAGCGAACTGTGTGTTTATTCTGTTAATCAGTTAAAAAATGCTGTTACATTAAAAGTGGGGATGTGCTTACCATCATAGAAAGTAGGCATATCTGCTATATTTTTGTATCATTGAAAAAAAAAAAAAAAAAAAAACGAAAAACCTATATGTACTGTAAATACTATTAGGTCTCTATTACAAACTGCAGAGCACTACACTTCATGCACATTGTAGAAATCATATACATATACGTACAATACATATAAAGTCGTTCGATTTGTGTATAAAAGCAACTAATATTCCATCGTAATTAATGATGAAAAAAAGTAGCTCTTTAAATCGCACTCGATCTTTGCGACATATCCATTATATAACATCTTTTATTGTTATTTCGCACTCGTAATTGGTTTTAGTAGTTTGCTGATTGGTAGTTTGTACATAAAAACTTATAAACACTTTTATTTAAAAAAAAATATCTAATCTATTTGTGTTTCTTCTCTCAACAACCAACAACCACAATGTTGTCAAAATGTTCAATATTGCATGTATATTTGTCAACAATAGCGACGTCGGCCATCAATCGATGTTCGTCGTCCTAGCGTGCAAGATCTTGAAGACCTTATCAACAAGCCATCAACTCCGTTGCGTGATGTCGGCGATGGGGGTCCACCCTCAATTGTCGACGTGCAGGAATCATACTCTGTGGTTGAAGGTAAGTCATTTGTGTTAGAATTTACTTAGCAGAACTTGAATGCTTCGCAATAAACTCTTGGTCAAAGGTACAGCCAAAACACAAATACAATGCTTTACCACGAGAATGATATAAGTACTATACTACAATCAAATACATAATGCTTACTAAAGAAATTAGATTTGTTTGTCTTTTGGTATTTTTGAAATTTTTATGACAGTATAATTAAATAAAAAATGCTACATCTTTATATAGATTCGACTGCCTACTTAACAGTCGGCATTGAAGGTAGTCCCGTACCTACCTTTAAGTTTTACAAAGGAGTCAGCGAAATATTAGAAGGAGGACGGTATAAATTCCTTACCGATGGTCAAACAAACACTATAACATTATGTATGCGTAAGTGCAAGCCGAACGATGAAGGCAAATATAAGGTTGTTGTATCAAATATTCATGGTGAGGATTCGGCGGAAATGCAATTATATGTCTCCGATTCAAGTGGCATGGATTTCCGTGCCATGTTAAAAAAACGTCGTTATCAAAAATGGGATAAAGATGAACAAGACCCTAATTGGGGCGATCTTAAAGAAACAGAAAAACCGTTACCAGCACTTAAGAAAGTGGAAAGGGTAAGATTTTGGAGGAACACATTCGTAGCTTAATGCAAAAATCCAACACTGACCATATTCGAAAATTTCTTGCATTTATATCTAAAGCTTAAATCTACTTGTTACAAATTTATTTATTCCTTCTATTGCACGAATTTACAATAATAAATCGTATTTGGAAATTACAACGCAATTAAGAGCAATTAACGCAAAAACTGAAAAGTAAAAGTATGACACTTTACTAGGCATATGTGAATTGTATATAAACATTTGATTAGACTACATTAAGGTATTAATTTTTAGGTGTCACTTTATTTCGTTTCTAATTAGACTTTTTGGCTAAAAGTTGTACATCACCAGCCTACCAGGTCCGGCGCCGCACGGCAAATCGAATCCCTAGAATTTACGTAGTAGTACGATGTTATCAGTGCAATCATGAATAGAAAAAAAAACAAGAAGAAAGAATGAAATACCAGAAATGTAATTCAATCCGTAACAGGTATATCCTAACTACATTCTGCTGAAAGTGAAGAACACCTCTTTTTGATTTTTTTCTATTCATGATTGCACTGATAACACAAATTAAAGGAATTCGGTTAGCCGCGTGACTCCGGGCCGGGTACTCTAGTTAAATAGTATAAAGACGACATATTAACTTCGGATCACCCAAAATTACACACCTTTGACACCAAAGCTCATGAACTTGTTCTTAAAGAAAGTAAATCGTTTAGCAAAGTTATGACGATCTTGCTCTACTTGTGTTTAGAGCCAAACTTTTCAACTAATCGAGAAATTCTAGTTTCTACAAATTTTCCGTGTTCGACAACCTAATAATACATTCCTATTCACAACAGTGTGGGAGAGAGTATTAAAAGGTTTAGGCACAATTAATACGTTAATTCTCGACTAATTATTATTTACGTATTTCAAACAAATTTAATATTCATAAAATAATAACCCAAGTAATTATTTTGTTATTAATATTCTAAATCAATACGAATACACTACTAGGCACCATCATCTCGTAGACCATCTCTAGCTGAACTGATTCCAGATTGGCCAACTTTACATCCATTTCGTCGTGAGGAGGTCTGACCACTTGATATAAATGAATTTTAAGAAATACATATATAGAATTTAAAATAATTAATTTTTTTCCTCTAATTTTATTAATTGTTTTTTGTCTACATATTTTGGTTATCTTTGTTTTAAGAACTTCTATTTTTTTTACCAATTTTCTCAAAACTTTTCGTTTTTGGAACTATATAATATTTACTTTGAATATATGCTCAAATCTATAAAAACATATAACAAAATAAATAAAGTAAGATAGAATGTCGAACTAATTGAAAATCTCGGGTAATATTCCTGACTTATAATATTTAAAGTGAGGTGACTCAACAAGCTTACTTATACTTAAATTATTTTCTAGCTAGAAAGAAGCCTTTCACCAAAGTATATCAAGTTTGTCTGGAACTTTAAACACTTAAGACAGTACCTCAAATTTATGCAAGCTTTTTTTTAGTTTTTGATTTCCTTTACATTAAAACGAAACAAATGAGAAGCTATTTCGTAAAAATCATGAAATTTGACATGTTTATACAAATTTGAATGTATACTACGAAAGGCCTCTACGTACCTCAAGCTTACATCCAATTATCAGCACAGAGGAGATCGTGGAAGTCATTAAACTCTAAAAGTCAGCTCACCCACAAAAGAAAATTTATAAACATTAAAAATTCATCCTTACACATTTTACTTTTTTTTATATGTATCTGTAGTGTGTGTAATTTTGATTTTATTTTAAATACTTTATAAAATCACAAGTAAAAATCTTATATTCAACAATTTAGTGCTCAACAATTTTGAAACTTCTATTTGAAAAATCAAATTTGTATAATAGTGAAAATAACTATGCGATTCTGATCATATTCAACCCAGCATAAATATAGCAATTAAGCAAAACCTAAAATATTTAACTGGAAACACATACTCGTATGTGTATTATACATAGTACAGGTAAAGAAGTATAGTATATTGTGTAAGTATCCATCAGAGGTCTCCTTCATTACATTAAATAAAAAAGAAATCCTAATATGTAAGTTTAATGTACATATACTCGTATACATAGTCTATTCAAAGATGTCATTGATTATTTTGTTCCCTTCGAATCTAAATATGATTCGTCATTCAGTTTTGAAAATCTGTTTTGAATTTTGCTTGCTTTTAAAACTAGTGTTTGCATGCCTTTGTTGTATACAGCATTAAGTATTCATTAATAAAGAATTCGATATACGAATTTGAGAGTAAGAAATACAATAATTTTACGATTCGTACCAAAATATGTGATAACACTATGTAGATGTCTGTATTCTGATTTTATAATTTAAACAACATTTTAAACAAACGTCTTGCAATTGTGTTATTAGTACGATTATGCATATATAGTTATTTACATACATTACATGTATGTACATACATATAAAAAATTTAAGGTACATTAAAACAAGTACTTTTTGTGCACCTTAAATAAAATTTAAGGAATGTCAGGTATTTGTTTTTTGTGCATTTTCCAACCATAAATAGTTTTTAAAATGAAAAATAAAAGAAATTAACCGTATATCAAATTTTTGTCACACAATATCTTTTCCCATTTTTGACAACGCTAAAAACGACACGTCAAAAAAATAAAAACAACAAAAAAAAAAAAAATCGTGAATGGAATGGCAGAAAGTTGAGTCATTCCTGAGTCCTCTCATCGATCAATTTGCAAAGGAGGGAAAAGACAAAAAGATTGTTTTTGAAGCAAGATTTAGCAAGGCCAACTGCAAGGCAAAGTGGTTATTCCGTAAAGATGTAAGTATAAAAAGTTTATAAGATACAATCAAACAGACACACTACGTATATAAATACAAATAAACATGTGTACTAATATAGTTTTTGATTTATTTCCGTTCAGGAAATATTTACTGGAAGCAAATGTAAATTTAAAAACGAAAATGAAACTTATCAGCTGATTATTATGAATCCCAAAGTTGAAGACTCTGGGAAATATACAGTAGAAATCGGGGGAATATCTAGTACTGCGTTTCTGAATGTCGAAGAGGCTGATCCAACATATACGTTTACAAAACCACTTAAAAAGAAAATGGAAGGATTTACAAAGCATGAAACTACATTGGAATGCGCTGTCAGCAGTAATATGGCAATTGTGCATTGGTTTAGAGACAATGTTAAAATCGAATCAGAAGATCCCCGTTACTTGATCTCAAAGGATATTAATGGCAATCTCAAATTAATCATAAAGGAATCAGTACTTGAAGACACAGGACAATATAGATGTCAACTAGATAAACAACCAGACAAGACTGAGTGTGCAGTTAAAATTGTAGAATACCCGTATAAATTTGTAAAAGTATTGAAATCGCTTCAATGCATTGAAAAAGACACAGTTACATTAGCTTGTGAAATTGACGATGCTCAAGGAGAAGTCCAATGGTTCCGTAACGATGAAGAAGTTAAGCCTGATAAACGCATACAAATTGTTAAGGATGGTCGTAAACGCAAACTTATAATAAAAGATTGTAAAGTTACTGATGGTGGTCAGTTCAAATGTACCACCAATGCTGATAAGACTGAAGCTGAAATAATAATTAACTGTGAGTAAAGATAATCTATGCAATAAAATCTACAATCGTTATTGTTTATAAAACTATATTGTAATTTAATTGGAATCACATAACTGACTTTGGTAAACCTTTATTCAGACCAAAATCGTTTCAATAAGAAACTAAAGGATACAGATGCTGTTGAACGCGAAAAACTGGTGCTTGATGTGGAACTTCAAGATCAAACTGCTCCGTGTGATTGGAAATTTAATGGAGAACCAATAGTGCCTAACGATCGCGTTGAGGTTAAGAATTTGGGTGGTGGTAAACACCAGCTGGTATTTAAAACTTTAATACTAGAAGACACTGGCGAAATCACATGTGAATCTGGCCAACTGACATCTTCGTGTACCTTAACTGTACGAAAAGGTGAAAGTAAACCAAATATTGAATGTCCCGATGAATTTGCTGGTCCAATTAATGCCCCAATGATTATAGAAGTGCCTTACAAAGGTAAGAATAAAAATATCTTAAAGCTATTCAGCAAGTTTTTATAAATAAATACATTTATAAAGATATAGGTAAATATATCAAAGCTCAATGCAAATATCAGAATAGCAGTTAAATCCTTTTGTTCGTCCTTCGGGGGAATTTCACATAGAATAAAAATACTTATATGATTACGAGTATAATTATAAATGCGCAAGATAAAAAACTATTCAAATTTAAACGCCTTGTGGATTGCAAAATTGCAATATAACTTGTAAGTGTTATAAGAAGGAAACATCAGAGACCCCATAAAGTTATTATTGTTCAGCTCACCAGACGCTGTACATTAATGTGAATCAAAATACATGTTATTGTTAGAAAACTTTTTGATTTTTGTATTATTGAATTGAAATTTGGATACTATAAGTGCTTGATGCATATTCACCAACCATGTAAATTTCAATTTCCTATGATTGCTGGATCGACAACTCCCAAGGAAATATTTCAATGTTGAAGTTCTGTGTGTATACTGATTCTACCCTAAATCAAATTAATAATGAAATAGGTACTTCGGTATGATCAATCACAGGACTTTAGGCAAAAACGTTTTCTAAGGGTGCGTGAGAGGTATAACTTCCTCTTTTTTTCTTTGTTGAATGTTGAAAACTTAATCATGGAAGTTTTTGATGTGAAACATTTTTGGTTTCGGTACAGTGAAATTTGAAATCGTCATAGGCAATTTTGGTTAACGATTTTCTTGTCGATAACAGAAATGAATCAACGCGTGGCTTGGCTAGTGTGTACACACAAACCAGTTGGCGAAAACGTGATTTTAAATTAAGAATTTTGTTTTGTTTTTTATTTTTTATATTTTTATAAACGCTTTGCAACTACAACAAATAAGTGGCAATATAACAAAACTCATTTTAGGTTAATACCTTAAGACAAAAAAATACCTGGAATTTGTCATTTAAATTGCCTGCGTTAAGTATTTTTTAGGTTTTTTTTCTGTACGAGTATGTTAGTAGGACTGTCCTTAATTACTATGCCATGAGCGCGATCTGTCAACCAGTTTGTTTACAGCAGCTGGTTTAATCAGTCCACCTCAGTAGTTCTCGACGAATTTTATTTGATGGAGTCTATGGAGTAATGCGGGGTTCTCCGAAGCGGCAATTAGAGTTTGGGGAACAGGAAATAGTCACATCCGCCAGTCCGTCCGTCCTCGGGTCATATCTCATAAATCACAATATCCGGGCATCAGCAACAAATCCTGAAACTAAAATATTTTCAAAACCTTAAAGGGGTACCAATACAAGAAACATTTTGGTTTGTATGGCAGCCATACGATCCAGTAACCCCACGATCTTGAAATTTGGATGATAGGTGGCTATATATCAGAAACTTGTATTGTCGAAATTTCACTTTGAACGGACCACTAGGAGGGTATCTTCCATACCAACCCCCATTAAAATTCAGGTTCTTATTTGAAAAACTTTTCTGTTTTTTGTTCTATCGAATTGAAATTTAGACACTTAAGGTTTTGATATAGGCGCGGTACATTTGTTGGAATCAGTCAAATTAGCCCACTGGGGGAAGACCTCCCATACAAACCCCAATTTGGTACAGAACCCTCCGTGTACGAGTCTGACACGCACTTAGCCCATTTTTTTTTTGTTTTTTTTTTGTAATAACGAGCATCGCTAGTAGTAAGAGAGAAAGAGAGAGAAGAATCAATACGATACATTATAAAATAAAAGGTGATTGAAACTCTTGCGATCGATATGAAATGAAAGTACAATTGATGCTGTCTTCTCGAGGTTTTTGGATTTAGAATCAATAATATTATATCATATTTTAGCTATCATCGACCAATAATCTGTATATAAAGTAAATAAATTGAAATTTAGTACTGAAATTTTGCATCAAACTTGCATTAATTCCTTTAGTAACATAGTCAACGTGTTTCACATCAAGGGCTCGTGAGTGTTAAGCACACTCATACATTTTTTTTTAATTAATTAATATTTCTATTGTATTTTTGTAGAATCCAAGCTAATTCTGCTGTCTTTATTTTTTTACAGTGAGTGGTACCAAACAAAGTCCGGTGGACGCAAAATTAGTTAAAGACGGTAAGCCATTGTCAGTCAAAGATGTTGAAATTGCTATTACCGATGACAAAGTAACATTCAAAATTAAGAAACCTGCACGAGCTATATCTGGTCCGTACCAAATTAAACTTTCAAATAGTCAAGGCGAAGATATCAAAGATGTGATTGTAATTTGTCAAGATGTACCGCAGCCACCGCAAGAGGTTGATGTTACTGATGTATACCAAACGTCTTGTGTAATAAGCTTTAAACCACCAATCGATGATGGAGGGACTCCAATTACTAAGTATATAGTTGAGAGACAAGATTTAAGCAAAAAACAAGCTTGGGATCAAGTTGCCGAAATTCAGCATAATGAATCATGTTCTAAAAAAATTGAGGATTTGATACCGAAGAAGCAATACAAATTCCGCATAAGGGCTATAAACAAAATTGGCCCTTCAGATCCCGCTACATTTAAAAATACGATACTTGCAAAAGATCCATGGGACGAACCGGGTAAACCAAAAAATGTGGATTTAACAGATTGGGATAAGGATCATGCTGATTTAAAATGGGAAGCACCAGATAGCGATGGTGGCGATGCCATCACCTCATACATTATTGAATATAAAGAAAAATTCTCAAATGATTGGATGCCTGGAAAAGAATTGTTAGGTGATGCACGGTCCGGTACTGTAGATAATCTTAAAGAAGGACAACAATACGAATTCAGAGTTCGTGCTGTCAATCGCGCTGGACCTGGTGAGCCCAGTGATAAAACCAAAGCAATTATCGCAAAATGTCGATTTGTTAAGCCATTTATTATTGGAGATGGTCTTCATAACATTACTGTTAAGAAGGGTCAAACCGTGCGATATGACATTAAATATGATGGTGAACCAGAGCCAATAGCCACATGGGTTAAGAATAAGGATGACATTAAATTTGACAATCAACGTATTTGCTTAGATCAAATGGAACGCAATTCCTCAATAACAATTAAGAAAACAGTTCGACAAGATACTGCTAAATACAAACTAGTTCTCTCGAATAGTTCGGGCACAATTGAGTCAGAAGCCCAAGTTATTGTTCTGGATCGTCCATTAGCGCCAGGTGGTCCTTTGGAACCAGAGGAAGTCCGAGCTAATCATATTAAAATGAAGTGGAAGCGTCCAGAAGATGACGGTGGTTGTGAAATAACTGGATACGCTTTAGAGCGCATGGATGAAGAAACAGGCCGTTGGATTCCAGCTGGAGAGGTTGGCCCAGATGAAACATCATTCGACTTTAAAGGTCTTACTCCAAACAAAAAATATAAATTCCGAGTAAAGGCTATCAATAAGGAAGGCGAGTCGGAGCCACTGGAAACAACAGAACCAATTTTAGCCAAAAACCCATATGATCCACCAAGCCCACCAAATCAACCAGTAATTGATGATTATGATAACAAGAGTGTATCGCTTAAATGGAAGCGCCCACCATCAGATGGAGGCCGCCCGGTTACTCATTACATTGTTGAAATGAAAGATAAATTCTCACCAACGTGGACAGAGGTTACTAAAACTGAAGATCCAACTCCGGAATGTAAGGTTGAGGGTCTTAAAGAAAAAATGGTATATCAATTCCGTGTACGCGCTGTCAACAAAGCCGGTCCCTCAGAGCCGTCGCAACCAACAGACAATCACCTTTGCAAGCACAAGAATCGTAAGTATTCAAAATCTGAAATTAATATGTACATGAATAATTTTACTGCTTTGGCTTAACCCAATATAAACGCTTTCCAACAATATTCGCATTTTTTATAGTAATTATAACTGATAAAGGTAATAAATAAAGTAAATATTCGGCATTTTGAAAAACATTTAAATAAACATTTAATGAAAGGCAACAATTCAAAAATCATCTAATGGCATGAGCTTGCTTTGATAAAATGCGAAAAACTTTCCGCTTGCAACAAGTAATACTACTTTGGCGTGGCAAAATGTTACATGCACTAAATCACTTTTTTTTAATTCAACCTTCAGTTAAACCAGAAATTGATCGTTCTACATTTAAACGTGTCACAATTAAAACTGGTCGCACACATAAATGGTCAGTCGATGTTATTGGTGAACCAGTTCCGAAGCTGACTTGGAGCTGGCGTGACGATGTTCCTCTCAACACTGGTGATCGTATTAAAATTGATAATATCGATTATCATACCGATTTCATTATTATTAATGTCGTTCGCAAGGATAGTGGGTTTTATAAGCTTAATGCCGAAAACCGAAACGGAGTAGATCGCGAAACTGTTGAATTGGTTGTACTTGGTAAGCCAAGCTCTCCAAAAGGACCTTTAGCTGTCAGCGACGTAACAGCAACTGGGTGTAAATTGCAGTGGCATAAACCAGAAGATGATGGCGGAGTTCCGATAAAAGAGTATGTGGTTGAAAAAATGGATACTGCAACAGGCAAGTGGATTAGAGTTGGACGCTCTCCTGGAGAAAAAGAACCACCCTGTTTTGATGTATCTGGCTTGAATCCTGGTTCTGAGTATATGTTCCGTGTATCAGCAGTCAATGAAGAGGGTGAATCAGAACCTTTAACAACGTTAGTTGGTATTATCGCAAAAGATCCATATACCGAGCCAAATAAACCGGGCACGCCTGAAGTCACTGATTATGACAATCAAAGTGTTAATTTAAAGTGGATGCCCCCAAATAATGATGGTGGAGCACCAATTCAAAAATATATTATTGAGAAAAAGGATAAGAACAAACCTGATTGGGAAAAGGCCTTAGAAATACCTGGAGATCAGTTGGAGGCAACTGTGGCTGGATTACAAGAATATGGTGAATACCAATTTCGCGTTGTTGCAATAAATAAAGCCGGTCCTTCACCTCCATCTGATGCTAGCAAAATGCAAATTGTTAAATATAAGAAGCGTAAGATTAATATTAAGTTAATGAAAACAAAAGTGATTATACCCAATTTTCCATATTTTAGTAAAACCTCGTATAGATCGAACCAATTTAAAACCACTTTTCATTCGTGCCGGTAAGCCAATAAAGTATGATATAAATGTACGAGGAGAACCTGCACCTACAATAAGTTGGTATCAAAATGATATGGAACTAAAACCAGAAGATCTACCCAGCAACAGCGAGATCAGAAATATTGCTTATAATACGAAGCTATCAATTATTGATTCAATAAGAAATCACACAGGCATATATAAAATTCGTGCTGTTAATGAACATGGTGAAGATGAAGCTACTGTAGAGGTGAATGTGTTAGCAGCACCTGGTAAGCCTAAAGGCCCACTTGTTGCTAAAGATGTTACAAAAGATGGCTGTAAATTAAAATGGCAAAAACCGGAAGATGATGGAGGAAAACCAATTACCGCATACCAGGTTGAAAAATTTGATAAAAAGCAAGGCCGTTGGGTACCTGTTGGTCGTACCTCAGGCAATGATACCGAAATTGATGTCAAAGGCCTTCAAGAGGGCCATGAATATCAGTTCCGGGTCAAGGCCATTAATGAGGAAGGAGAGTCTGAGCCTTTGGAGACTGATGGCAGCATCATTGCAAAGAACCCATATGATGCTGCTAGCAAGCCAGGCACGCCCAAAATTGATGATTATAATGAGCATATGGTTATATTAAAATGGGATTCACCGAAAAGCGATGGTGGTGCTCCAATTACAGGCTATATTATAGAAAAGAAAGACAATTTTTCCCCTATTTGGGATGAAGTTTTAACTACGAATGTAAGTTTTAAAGTTGAACATTATCACGCGTCATGAAAATGTTTCGTTTGCTTATAATCTTTTTCTGACAAATATTAAATCCTATAGACACCAGAGACACAAGCATCGGTGGAAGGACTTACAGAGGGTAACGTTTATCAGTTCCGTGTAAGAGCTGTCAATAAAGCAGGTCCCAGCGAACCTAGCGATGCCACCGAATCACATGTAGCTAAACCAAGAAATCGTAAGATCTTTTCTGCAGCATTTTCTTACCTTTACAATCTGACCAATTTTTATGCGTTATATATTGGTTAAGCCAAAAAATTAAAACATGTTTAAAAAGACATTAAGTTTTTATTTACTTTTATTTCCATTTTATTTATTATTCACACCACAAACAAATATAGTTAAACCATTAATCAATCGGGAAAAAATGAAACCTATTAAGGTACGTGCTGGTCAAATGGTCAAATTCGATGTTGATGTTAAGGGTGAACCAGAGCCAATATTAACGTGGACATTCATAGAAAAAGAACTTACTCCCAATGCACAAATTCGCATTGAAAATGTAGACTACAACACTAAACTTACCTTACTAGACACATCAAGAAGGGAAAGTGGGTTATACAAACTTCGGGCTGTAAATATTAATGGTATCGATGAGGCCGATGTAGAAGTTATCATTTTAGATAAACCTTCAAAACCAGAAGGCCCATTAGAAGTTTTTGATGTTCATAAAGAGGGTTGCAAGATCAAGTGGAAAAAACCTAAGGATGATGGAGGTGTTCCAATAACTGGATACGTAATTGAAAAAATGGACACCGCTACTGGAAAATGGATTCCAGCCGGAACCGTTGACCCAACAAAAACAGAACATGAAATTAAAGGTCTTGAACCTAACCATCGTTATCAGTTCCGTATTAAAGCTGTAAACGAAGAGGGTGAATCAGAGCCATTAGAAACAGAATCCGCAATTACTGCCAAAAATCCATTTGATGTAGCTGCACCACCCGGATTGCCAGAACTGGAAGATTGGGATGAACACCATGTGAAACTTAAATGGGAACCTCCAATTCGGGATGGCGGTGCACCAATAACTAACTATATTATAGAAGTTATGGATAAAGACTCTGGTGAATTTGTAAAGGCGGCTGAGACAGATGGACCTATATGTAAGGGTGTTGTTAAAAAGTTAGAAGAAGGCCAGCAGTATAAATTCCGTGTACGTGCAGTTAATAAAGCTGGACCATCAGAACCATCAGAACAAACTAATTGGCATACTGCTAAACCACGTTTCTGTAAGTCAAATAATAATTTTTTCATTAAGCTTTACAGTTTAGGTTCCATTTTAGTAACTTTTATAAAAGCAAAGGCATAAAATTTTATGTGTATCAAAATATCAAAAAAAAAAACTTTTTTTTTCTCATTGCTTAATGTTTCGAAGTGAAGTTTGCATATGAATAACATTAAGTATCACAGTTGTGTGTATGTCCATTTTCCATCTGTCCAATCACTGCATACTATGAGCTTTTCAAAATTTTTTTTTTTTTTTTTTTTAAATATTTATTTTTCTATTAAAAAAAAAAAACTCATATTGTAATAACAAATATGAAATACAATACAAATTGTGTTCACTTTTAGCCATCAGGAAAGGAAAGCGGTTATTATCATAATATACAGTTAATACAAACAAATAATATTATAACTAACTAGCTGTGCCCGCGACTTCGTACGCGTGGTATTCGAAATATGTTTGTAATACTTAAATACGCGAACGAAGAAGAGAAAAAAAAAAAACAGCAGAATACATTTTTTAGTACACGGCTACACAGCGACCCTCCCACTTCCCTTATCAACAAACCAAATTTGATCAATATCCTCAAACACAAAACACAAACAAAGCAAAGCACAAGAGAGGATACAACAATAACAACAACCAAAGCATTATAAACGAAAAAAACGTACTTTTTATGCTTGTTCTTGCAGTGGTTTTCAAAAAAATTAATACTTAACAATATTATATTAAAAGTTAAAATCTGAAAAAACTAAATATCACTATCATTCATTTGTAATTTAAAAATAAAATTATTAAAATCGACTTAGTATAGTGAGCGCTAGATAAGAAATTTTTAAAATTTGTTAAAAAATATCTGGATCTCGACAACAGCGCCACCTACCGGGTCCAACTGAACTATCTTGGTGACCCTATAAATTTATCAAAATTGGAGATTAAGAGTCACAAAATTTCGTACACTTGAATTTTATATAATATATAAGTAAAAATTGATATTATTGATATTGGAACGTTTTACAAATTTGATACAAACATTACTTGGTCTAAGAATAAATATAGAAATTAAAATGAAATATGAAATATGCTTCACTAGTAGAATAGAGAAATTGCCAGAATTAACTTACTATCGAAACCTTCCGGAACGAAGTCGCATGCGAAAATCTAGCCAAAAAAAAGATGTCAGTGTGCTGAGCACTTACGGGCCTTTGATGTGAAACACCTTTGGTTTCGGTCATCGTTTTCTTTTATTTTATGTATTTGAAACTCTCTATAGCGAACTCCGATAGAGCGAAATTTCATATAAGAGAGACATTCATTAATTAATCATGCATTACCATTTATGCTGAATAAATGGGTAAGATGAAAAAACAAATAATGAGGAAATATATTGCAAAAAAAAAAGCATTTCACCCCGCACTGGTATCGAACCTGCGATTATAAGTATGTATGGGAGCACAGCTCTCACTCAATGCAACACAGACACTACCTATACACAGTAAACTTAAAAAGCAATAAATGAAACTGTCTATGCCTAATTAATTAATTTGATTGTTTTCTGTTGCGATGACACAATATGCAAATATAATAAAATAAACTTGTACGTACCTAAACTAAAGATGTTTCACCACAAAATTTAAAAAAATGTTTCAAACAATTTTCAAAACAATCAAAAATTTTAATCATTACTGAGTGTGTTTCCAACTATTCCCTCATCCAAATATTTACAGCACACCAATTTGCTTAATCACTGACCGCGCGACGACGGGTGATGAGCGGAGACGATGAAGATTTTGTAAAACTTTACACTACCGAAACAAAAGATGTTTCACTTCAAAAAAATAAACATATACCGCCTTTTTCTCTGTACCAAGTAGTAGTCGAAAACAAACAAATGCCAAACAAAATTTATTCATTAATTTCATATTATAGTTAGTTATAGTTATTAAACAGATTTATTTCTTTTGAACACGGATGGATCTTTTAATATTATCCTCAAGTGTAAATTTCTTCTAAGCACTACTACACCAAAAAACGTAAGAATATGTGTTGAGTTAGGCAAAAACGAAAAGAACCTAAACCTAAAACTTATTTTACGGGACACTCATAATGCGAAGATAGTATAAAGTGGTCGCACGTAACAGTCAATACATTTTGTAGTTACAATACGATCTGCTTAGTGAAAAACAAAAAAAAAATGGAGGCAACTCGGTTTTGCTCTAAGCAGAATAATTAATTGTGCTGTGTACGAGGTCTGTTCAAAACGCATCCTGAAAATTTATTTTTCCACGTGTTAGCAATTTTCGATTTTTTTGTTTTGCTATGATGGTACATATATCCCAACCATATGTTTATAGATAAAAACGTGAGACGCGTTTTGGCTCGTCTTCGATTTTTGCCTATCCCAAAAAAATTGATCACACGATCTTTATTATATTGTTTTTTTCGTCGTCATAACCATGTACCATATTTCGTCATCAGTTATAACCCTTTTTTTTAGCAATTTTGGATCGTCGTTTCTAGTAAGCGAAACAATAATATGAAAGCAAGGTTTTTGAAGCAGGCAACTTTTCCAGCACCCTTTCCTCCCCTGAGCCTTACACAGAAAATCAGAGAAATTTTCATTATATGTATTGTCTATTGCTCCATGAAAGTTTCATTTAAAGACATTGCTCTCAACCCACAACCACTAATTGCCCAATAGAAAGCACAACACTATATCAATTTTTTTTATCATCTCCTATAATGAATAATTCCAAACAATTATTTTTTTTTTTTATTATAGTGAAACCACACATCGATCGTACAAATCTGAAACCAATTAGAGTGAAAGCGGGCTTATCAATTAGTTTGGATATAAATGTTAAAGGGGAGCCTGCACCAAAAATCGAGTGGTTTTTTAAAGAACAGCTATTAGTATCTGACGATGAAGGTATCAAAATTGACAATGTTGACTACAATACAAAATTCTTTGTAATGCGAGCTAAAAGACCCCAGAGTGGGAAGTACACAATTAGAGCAACAAACGAAATTGGAGAAGATGAAGCTGAAGTAGATATAACTGTTTTAGGTAAACCTGGTAAACCTAAAGGACCGCTGCTGGTCAACGATATAACAAAACACAGCTGTAAGTTGAAATGGGAAAAACCAGAAGATGACGGAGGTGCACCAATCGACTATTATGAAGTTGAAAAATTGGATCCTCATACGGGGCAGTGGTTACCATGTGGTAAAAGTACCGAACCAGAGGTGAAGGTTATTGGCTTACAAGAAGGGAAACCATATAAGTTCCGTGTAAGAGCTGTGAATAAAGAAGGCGAATCGGAAGACTTGGAAACTGAAAAATCAATAATTGCTAAGAATCCTTTCGACGAGCCAAGTAAACCAGGACGCCCAGAGCCAACAAATTGGGATAAAGACTTTGTTGACTTAGCATGGGATCCACCAAAAAGTGATGGAGGAGCGCCAATTGAAAAATACATTATCCAAATGCGTGATAAATCTGGGCGCGCTTGGGTTGACGCAGCCACTGTTCTAGGAGACAAGACCAAAGGAACAGTTTCTAATGTCGAAGAAGGCCATGAGTATGAATTTCGCATTGTAGCTGTAAACAAAGCTGGACCGAGTGAACCCAGCGACGTTTCAAAATCGGTTGTAGCAAAACCGCGTTTTTTGAAACCACATATTGATCGTAAGCACTTACAAAAAAAAATTTTACGAAGTGGTCAAATGTTACACATGGAAGCTTCTGTAAAAGGTGAACCTCCAGCTAGAATAACTTGGACATATAATGGCGTTGAAATTAAAACTAATGATAGAATAAAAATTGAAAATGAAGAATATAAGACCACTTTTATAATGCCTAAAGTAAAGAGAACCGATAAAGGTACGTACATTGTAACTGCTATAAATGATTCCGGTATCGATACCGTCGAAGTTGAATTAGAAGTGATTTGCAAGCCCAGCAAACCGAAAGGTCCTTTGGTAGTGTCAAATGTAACTGCTGATGGTGTCTTTCTGAAATGGGATAAGCCAGAAGATGATGGCGGTGAACCCATTGAACACTATGTCGTTGAGCGGATGGATACAGAAACTGGAAGATGGGTACCAGTTCTCACAACGAAGATACCAGAAGCTGAGGTAACAGGTCTGACGAAGGGAAAAGAGTATTTGTTCCGCGTAAAAGCCGTCAACAGTGAAGGCGAATCTGACCCTCTTACTACAGATGTACCAACTACTGCAAAAAATCCATATGATGAAGCAGATACGCCTGGTAAGCCGCAAATAACAGATTGGTCTGCTAAGCATGCTGATCTTAAATGGCGTGCTCCAGATGATGACGGGGGGGCTCCCATTACTGGATATATTATCGAAAAGAAGGACAACAACACTGGAAAATGGCAAAAGGTTTTAGAAACAAGTACACCTGATTGTAAAGCGAGAGTTAATGATTTAATTGATGGCACAAAATATCAATTCCGTATAAAGGCTATTAATAAAGCCGGTCTTAGCAAACCATCTGAGCCCTCTGATACAATGATTGCTAAAGATCGTTTTACACCCCCAAAAATTGATCGTAAGAATATCAAAGACATTACTATAAAAGCAGGTCAACATGTACGCTATGACATAAAAGTTTCGGGTGAGCCACCAGCGGCAAAGACTTGGTTCCACAATAAATCACGCATTGAAGATGATGAATACATTATTGATATGGAATCATATCGAACTAAATTGTCTATACCATTTTCCAAAAGGGGTCATACTGGTAAATACACAATTAAGGCTGAAAACGAATCAGGACATGATGAAGCGTCGTTCGAAATTACAATTTTGGATAAACCTGCACCGCCAGAGGGTCCTTTAAGAATCACTGATATTCATAAAGAAGGTTGTAAGCTTAAATGGAATCCCCCACTCGACGATGGGGGCTTGCCAATCGAATATTTTGTAGTCGAAAAAATGGATACAGAGTCTGGACGCTGGTTGCCTTCTGGTCGATTCAAGGAACCTTTTGCCGAATTAAATAATTTAGAGCCTGGCCATGAGTATAAATTCCGTGTACTAGCCGTTAATACTGAGGGTGAGTCCGAGCCACTAAATGGAGATCACGCAATAATTGCGAAAAATCCGTTTGATGAACCTGGCAAACCTGGCACACCAGAACCTATTGATTGGGATAAAGACCACGTTGATTTAGTATGGCGGCCTCCATTAAATGATGGTGGTTCACCCATAACAGGTTATGTAATTGAAAAACGAGAAAAAGGATCAGATAAATGGATTAAGGGTGCTGAAGTATCAGTACCACTTTTCGGTGACGAATGCAAGGGCTCTGTTTCAAATCTAGATGAAAACTGCGAATATGAATTCCGAGTAAAAGGGATTAATGCTGCTGGTCCTGGGGAACCATCTGATGCAAGCAATACTGTTATAACGAAAGCAAGAAAACGTAAGTATTTCATTTAATCTTTTTAAGACATTAACTGCAATCTTCGTATATAATAATAATTTTATAGTTGCACCAAAAATTGATAGAAAAAATGTTCGTACATATAATATTAAGGCTGGAGAACGTATGTTCCTTGATATAAATGTAAGCGGAGAACCGGCACCAGACATATCTTGGTCTCAAAACAATAAATCTATTCAATCTACATCGGTCAATCGCATTGAAAATGTACCTTATAATACGAAGTATATAAATAGTAATCCAGAGCGAAAGGACACAGGTTTATATAAAATCGTTGCCCACAATCTTTATGGGCAAGACCAAGTGGAATTCCAAATTAATATTATAAGTGAGGCGTATAATGTAATGTAAACCTTACACACATCAATAACAAAAATGTTTTATAGCAAAACCTGGTAAACCTGAAGGACCTTTGGAAGTTACAGACATTCACAAAGAAGGTTGCAAGCTGAAATGGAAAAAACCAAAAGATGACGGTGGAGAGCCAATTGAAGGTTACCTCGTTGAAAAATTTGATCCAGACACGGGTGTTTGGCTGCCAGTCGGTAAAAGTGATGTTCCTGAATTTACAGTAGACAGCTTAATACCTGGACATGAATATAAATTTCGAGTGAAGGCATTAAATAAAGAGGGAGAATCCGAACCATTAGAAACATTTGGACCAATCGTGGCAAAGGATCCATTTAGTAAGTTAATTTAGCAAATTTTATGTATTTCATACCTGCTACGTTGGATATACTCTCAAACAATAGGTATGTGAGTGTAAATGTTATTATCTGTTTATGTTGATATTTTAGTTGTTTTTCAAATTCAATTTCATGTCCTTATTAAACAAAAAAAACTGAAATATCGATATTATGAGAGTCTAACCCATATTTACCAACCCTGCAAACTTCAAGACCGTAAGACATCGGATTGTACAGCTCCAAGCAACTCCTACTCAAATTCATGAATTTTTTTTTATTTTTTTATCAATCTGAAGTTTGGACCCTATTTGACATAATACCTTCTTCCCATACTTTGTTTTTATTTTCTATTTTTTCAAGAAACATTATAAAAATCAACTGTAATTTGTACATTAATACTTGGATGGACATAAAATTGTACCAAATACCATAACTTGTTATAACACAATATGGTATTTATTTAGAGGCAGTATTTATGTATTCGCTTAGGAACTTATTGAGTGACCCCCAAAATTACGAAATACATTTTTCTTCTGTCAATTTTTAAATACTTCCTAATAGTTTTTTATTTATTTTTTTTTTGTAACCAAACTTATTTCAAAGGCATTTTAAAATTATGACCGCATTTTTGCTTTCTTGGCATACTCGTACATATTTTTTAACGTTATATTTGACTGTGAAAATGTCGGTTTCACCAAATTTTAGATTTAAATGTGAAAAAAATGTGACGTGATAGCAAAAATGAAAAGAAGATGTGTATTTGTAGTCATAGTAATTTTTTTCGAAGGATGATTTCAATGCAGACCAATGTTATCTGTTTCCGTAGAAACAGTTGAAAAGAATTAAATTAAAATATTTTTTTGTTTTATTTAAAGCTTCTCCATCGAAACCAGGAGTACCAGAGCCTACCGATTGGACTGCAAACAAAGTTGAACTCGCATGGGTAGAGCCGGCAAGTGATGGTGGCTCCCCTATTACCGGATATATTATTGAAATGAAAGATAAATATAGTCCTATGTGGGAAAAGGCACTTGAAACTGATTTACCAATAACTCTTGCAACCGTAAGTGGTCTTATCGAGGGTAATGAATATCAATTCCGCATTATTGCTGTAAATAATGGAGGTTTGTCTGAACCTTCCGATGCAAGCAAAACATTTATTGCAAAACCCCGGTATCTTGCTCCTAAAATTGATCGGCGTAATCTACGTGATGTGATTATCTCAGCTGGTTCGCCATTGAAATTGGACGCAACAATAACTGGAGAACCGGCTCCAAAAGCCGAATGGAAGTTTTCAAATTATCCATTGTTAAATAATAAAAATGTGACTATTGAAACTCCTGACTATTACACAAAACTAATAATTAGACCAACACAAAGAAGTGATTCTGGAGAATATCTAGTAACAGCTACAAATAGTTCGGGAAAAGATAGCGTGCTAATAAATATTGTTATTACTGATAAGCCTACACCACCAAATGGTCCACTACACATATCTAATGTGCACAAAGAGGGCTGCCATCTTAAATGGAAGCGTCCTAGCGATGATGGAGGCACTCCAATTGAATATTTCCAAATCGACAAACTAGATACAGAAACAGGCTGTTGGATACCTTGCGGTCGCTCTGCCGAACCACAAGCTGATATTACCGGGTTAACTCCTGGAAATGAATACAAATTCCGAGTATCTGCAGTAAATGCTGAAGGAGAGTCTGCTCCTTTACTTGGAAATGATTCAATTATTGCGAAAAATCCCTTTGATGAACCGGGAAAACCAGAGAATTTGCGAGTAACTGATTGGGACAAAGATCACATTGATTTGGCATGGACGCCTCCTCTTAGCGATGGTGGATCACCTATAACTGGTTACTTAATAGAAAAGAAAGATAAATATGGTCAGTGGGAAAAAGCAATAGAAGTACCAGCGGAAGATTGTAAGGTTATTGTTGCAGACTTGATTGAAGGAGATTCTTATGAATTCCGTGTATCTGCCATTAATTTGGCAGGAACTGGAGACCCCTCTGATACTACACAGCCAATAGTTTCTAAGCCACGCAACAAGGCACCATTGATTGATCGCTCTAATCTAATTGAAGTACGCATTAAAGCAGGTCAATCCTTCACTTTTAATTGCAAAGTTTCTGGAGAACCTGCGCCAACGACTAAATGGTTACTAAAAAAGAGAGAACTTTTAACAAAAGATAATGTAAAAGTGACACATGTAGATTACAATACAAAGCTAAAAGTAACAAATGCGACTCGTTCTGACTCTGGCCTATATACTGTACATGCTGAAAATGCCAACGGTGAGGACAGCGCTGATGTCAAAGTAATCGTAATTGACAAACCGTTACCTCCAAATGGGCCACTTAAAGTTGAAGACGTTTTTGCAGAAGGTGTCACACTTAAATGGAACCCACCTGATGATGACGGTGGTCAGCCAATAGAAAATTATGTCATAGAGAAGCTCGATGATATTACTGGCCGGTGGGTACCTGCGGGCGAAACAGATGGCCCAACAACCAACTTTAAGGTTATTGGCCTTACACCAGGTCATAAATATAAATTCCGTGTAAGAGCCAAAAATCGACAAGGAGTATCAGAGCCTTTAACTGCACCGCATTCAATTGAAGCAAAAAATCCCTATGACGAAGCTTCCAAACCGGGAACTCCAGTGATAAAAGACTTCGACATCGATTTTGTTGACTTGGAATGGGCACGTCCTGAGAGTGATGGTGGTACTCCTATAGTAGGCTACATAATTGAAAAGCGAGATAAATATGCACCTGACTGGGAATCTGCTATTGTTATTGAAGGTGATAATACTACCGGCCATGTACCCAATTTAATTGAAGGTGTTAAATATGAATTCCGTGTACGGGCATTAAATAAAGCAGGAGCTGGTATACCAAGTGATGCAACAGAACCTCATGTGGCTCGCGCTAAAAATCTTGCTCCAAAAATTGATCGTAACTTTATGCTTGATATTAAAATTAGAGCTGGAACAAATTTTGATTTTGATGTTCCAGTTATTGGAGAGCCCGTTCCATGTAAGGAGTGGTCTCACAATGACAATTTTATAATAAACACCGACCGTATTAAAATAACCAACGATGATTATCGGACCAAACTCCGAATACTGGACTCGAAACGTGTCGACTCTGGTTCTTATACTCTATTGGCACGAAATTTAAATGGTTGTGATAAACATACAGTAAATGTAACTGTGCTGGACGTCCCTTCAACACCTGAAGGACCCTTGCGACCAGAAGAAATCACTAAGAGTTCTATAACACTGCGATGGCGACCACCAAAGGACGATGGAGGTTCTGAAATTACACACTACATTGTTGAAAAAATGGACAACGAAGCCATGCGTTGGATACCAGTTGGAGAATGCGGTGATACTACAATACGAGCTGATAACCTTATTGAACACCATGATTACAATTTCAGAGTACGAGCTGTTAATAAACAGGGTCAATCACAACCATTAGCAACAACACAATCTATAACCGCTAAAGATCCATTTTCACGTCCCGATAAACCTGGACAGCCGCAAGCTACCGATTGGGGCAAAGAATTTGTAGATCTAGAATGGGCTGCACCTAAACGAGACGGAGGAACTCCAATTACAAACTACATTATTGAAAAACGTCCTAAATTTGGACAATGGGAACGAGCAGCTGAAGTATCCGGAAACACAACTAATTCGCATATTCCTAATTTGACCGATGGTGGTGAATATGAATTTCGCATTATCGCTGTTAATAAAGGAGGACACAGCGATCCATCTGATTCATCTAGTTCAATTATTTGCAAACCACGGTATTTAGCGCCTTATTTTGATAAAACACTTTTGGAAGATATCACTGTACATGCTGGCAAGCGCTTGGGTTGGACATTACCAATAGAAGCATCGCCAAGACCGTCAATAAAATGGTTGTTTAATGGAAAGAAATCGAGAAATCGAATCCACATGTGGAAGTAAGTCTTTTCCAAAATGAATTAACTTTTGAAATACAATCAGCTTTACGCGTAGATGAAGGCCGTTATACACTGATATTACAAAATGAACATGGATCTTTTGATGCTTCAGCACATGCTACAGTTTTAGATCGACCATCCCCACCTATAGCTCCACTTGATATAACTAAAATAACTAGAGATGGATGTCACCTAGCCTGGCATGTGCCAAAAGATGATGGTGGGTGCCCGATACTTCATTATGTTATTGAAAAAATGGACATATCCAGAGGTACATGGTCCGATGCCGGAATGAGTACACATCCAGTCCATGATGTTACTAGGCTCGTACATCGGAAAGAATATTTATTCCGAGTTAAAGCTGTAAATGCCATTGGAGAATCAGAACCATTGGAAGCCACTCAGAGCATAATTGCCCAAAATGAATTTGATGAACCTGATGCACCGGGAAAACCAAATATTACAGACTGGGATCGGGACCATGTTGATTTGCAATGGGCACAACCAAAGTCGGATGGAGGGGCCCCTCTAACAGAATACATTATACAAAAGAAAGAGAAAGGTAGTCCTTACTGGGTTAATGTTCTTCATGTGCCACCCACAAAAACTAATGCCACTATTCCTGAACTAGTAGAAGGGCAAGAATATGAGTTCCGCGTAATAGCTGTTAATCAAGCCGGTCCATCTGAACCTTCAGAATCATCTGACATGATTATGGCTAAGCCACGCTTTTTACCTCCCAAGATCATTACTCCACTTAAAGAAGTCCGCATTAAAGCAGGACTTATATTCCATATTGATATCGATTTTATTGGAGAACCAACACCTGAAGTAGTTTGGACGTTAAACAATAACCAAATTAAATCAAATGACCGCTCCACAATTACTTCAATAGGACATCACACCATTGTGCATACCGTTAATTGCCAGCGAAGTGATTCTGGAACTTATCATTTATTATTGCGTAATGATTCAGGAATTGATGAAGGCAGCTTTGAACTTATTGTTCTCGGTCGCCCCGGTCCACCAGATGGTCCTATGGAATATGAAGAAATTACAGCCAATTCTGTGACGATTTCATGGAAACCACCTAAGGACAACGGTGGTTCTGAAATTTCAGCGTATGTCGTTGAAAAACGTGATTTGACCCATGGTGGCGGATGGGTACCTGCCGTTACTTATGTCAACGCAAAATATAATCATGCTGTCGTTCCTCGTTTACTTGAAGGTACAAAGTATGAGTTTAGAGTTTTAGCCGAGAATCTACAAGGTCGATCCGATCCGTTAAATTCGATAGGACCAATTGTTGCTAAGAATCAATACACAGTACCTGGAGTACCTGGAAAACCAGAGTTCACTGATAGTGATAAAGATCACATTTCCATTAAATGGAAACAGCCTATAAGCAATGGAGGGTCGGAAATTCTTGGATATGATGTTGAACGTCGTGACATGACTACAGGACGTTGGATGAAAATTAATGGTGAGCCTATACCAAATATGGAATACACTGATGAACGTGTAACAGCAGGTCATGAATATCAATATAGAGTATCTGCTGTTAATGCAGCTGGAAACAGTAAGCCTTCTGAACCATCTTCCAACATTGGCGCACGTCCCATGCGTGAAAAGCCACGACTACACTTAGATGGTATGATTGGTAAACGGATTAAAGTTCGCGCTGGAGAGCCTGTCAATATTAATATACCAATATCTGGCGCTCCAATTCCAACGATTGAGTGGAAACGCGGTGACAAAAAACTACATGAAACTAAAAATATTTCGTTTGATACAAACTCAGAACGCACTATCTTTCGTATAGATGATTCAAGGAGGCAAGATGCTGGCAAATACACAGTTTTAGCAAGTAACGAATTTGGTAAAGATTCTGCGGAAATTGAAGTTATTGTCGTTGATAAGCCTACACCACCAGTTGGTCCACTTATCTATGCTAAAACTGCTCCTGATCACATATCTCTCGAATGGAACCCACCTAAAGACAATGGCGGAAGCGATATTACCGGATACGTTATTGAATTAACAGAATTTGGAGTGGATGATTGGAAACCCGTACCAGGCTATTGCCCAAAATCAAGTTATACCGTCAAGGGCTTAGCTGAAGGCAAGAAGTATATTTTCAGGGTAAGAGCTGAAAATATATATGGAGTGTCCGAACCACTTGAAGGAAAGCCTGTTATTGCCAAGTCTCCATTTGATCCACCAGGTGAACCAAGCAAGCCTGATGTCGTAGCTTGGTCACCAAGTTCAGCTAGTTTAGAGTGGCATCCACCAGAAATTTGTGGCGGAAAGCCCATAACTGGATATATTGTAGAACGCCGTGAACGAGGTGGTGAATGGATTAAGTGTAATAGCTATCCTACACCAAATACCAGTTACACTGTGCCCGACTTACGTGAAGGTAACCGGTATGAATTTCGTGTAATAGCAGTCAATGAAGCTGGTCCAGGTAAGCCGTCTAAGCCGTCAGACCCAATAACAGCTGAACTTCAACGTTATAAACCGGACCCACCAGAGCCACCAAAACCGGACCGAATTACTAAAGACAGCGTAACACTATCATGGCGTCCGCCACGCAGCGATGGTAAATCAAAAATAAAGGGCTACTACTTGGAAATAAAATTGAAGGATTCCAAAGAGTGGAAACCAGTTAACGATTCTGCGATAAGTGGCAATATTTATACAATTCCAAATTTAAAAGAGGGAAGTGAGTATTCTTTTCGAGTCATTGCTGAAAATGATGTAGGTCGTTCCGATCCATCGAAGCCATCACAGCCAGTCACAATAGAAGAACAACCTAATAAGCCATGTATGGATTTGGGAGGAGTTCGCGACATAATTTGCCGTGCTGGCGAAGACTTTAGCATTCACGTTCCGTACTTGGCATTTCCTAAGCCATCAGCGTATTGGTATACTAACGATACAGTTTTAGATGATGATGGTTTACGAGTACATCAACGACTCACCGATAATGCTGCATCATTTGTTGTCAAAAATTCAAAGAGGTCAGATTCTGGACAATATCGCCTTCAATTGAAAAACTCATCTGGATTTGATACTGCGACTATTAATGTAAAAGTATTGGATCGTCCAGGGGCACCAACTAACCTTCGAGCAGATGAATTTGCTGGTGACGCATTGACTTTGTTTTGGACTCCACCCAAAGACGATGGCGGTTCACCAATAACAAACTATATTATTGAAAAGAAGGAAGCACGTTCTTCTGCATGGACTAAAGTAAGTAGCTTCTGCACTGTACCATTTGTACGGGTGCGTAATTTGGCAATTGGAAAAGATTATGATTTTCGGGTGATAGCTGAAAACAAGTATGGCCAATCTGATTCAGCCAATACATCAGAACCGATTCGAGCTAGACATCCATTTGATGTACCGAATGCACCTGGAATACCACGTGGTATTGATTCAACAGAGGATACTATAACAATTGCCTGGGCAAAGCCAAGACATGACGGTGGTTCCCCAATTACCGGCTATGTTATCGAAAAACGTCTTCTTAATGAAGAAAAGTGGACAAAGGCTATTCATACACTCTGTCCCGACCTTCAATGTAAAATACCAAATTTAATTGAAAATGCCGAATATGAATTTAGAGTGGCTGCAATTAATACAGCAGGGCAATCTCTATACAGCGCAGCAAGTGATCCCATATATTGCCGCAGACCACCTCATGCTCCAAAAATTACATCTGACCTATCTATACGAGATATGACAGTTATTGCTGGTGAAGAATTTCGTATTATAGTGCCTTACCATGCAAATCCACGTCCAACTCCAAACTGGACTTTTAATGGTATTGAAGTATCACCGGATGAGCGTATTCGTTATGAAACGGATGATTATAGCTCTGTCTACCACAATAAATGTGCTAAACGTTCTGAAACTGGATCTTATACAATAACACTGATCAATGACAAGGGATCTGATTCCGCAGGTTGTCATGTTACAATTGTTGATAAGCCTGGCGTACCCCAAGGTCCATTAAATGCATATGATATTACACCAGACACCTGTACTTTGGCTTGGAAAACACCTGTAGATGATGGTGGATCTCCAATTACAAACTATCTGGTAGAAAAGTTGGATAATAGCGGCACTTGGGTTAAAGTCAGTAGTTTTGTTCGAAACACTCACTACGATGTTATGGGACTAGAGCCAAATCATAAATACCACTTTCGTGTTCGCGCTGAAAATCAATATGGTCTTTCCGAACCGCTCGAATTGACAGATCCAGTTATAGCCAAATACCAGTTCACAGTCCCCGATTCACCGGGCCAACCAAAAATTATTGACTGGGATTCTGGAAATGTTACATTAATTTGGACACGACCTGTTAGTGATGGTGGCTCTCGCATTCAAGGTTACCAAATTGAATACCGCGATTTATTGAATGACTCGTCATGGAACGCCTATGAATATATGATTAAAGACACAAAATACCAGCTTTACAATTTAACTAACGGTAGCGAATATGAATTCCGTATTAAGGCGAAAAATGCTGCTGGATACAGCAAACCGTCTCCACCCTCGCTTCGTTTCAAATTGAAGGGAAAGTTCAAAGTTCCATCACCCCCAGGTACTCCACAAGTTACCAAAGTGGGTAAGAACTACGTTGATTTAAAATGGGAAAAACCACAGAGCGATGGTGGCTCCCGTATTACAGGTTACATTATTGAACGACGCGATATTGGTGGAGCTGTTTGGGTTAAATGTAATGACTATAATGTTATGGATACGGAATATACTGTAATTAACCTTATTGAGATGGGTGACTATGAGTTCCGAGTATTTGCAGTGAACGCAGCTGGACGTTCTGAGTCTAGCTCATGTACTATGCCAATTAAAGTATGCGAAGTTTTGGGTGGTGAAAAACCTGAATGGTTGACACGGTTACAAAATAGAATTGCACCTTATGGTAAGAACTTTACATTGCAATGCACAGCGTCCGGAAAACCAGCGCCAACTGCTAGGTGGTTGCGAAATGGAAAAGAAATACAAATGGGTGGAGACCGCATTACAAGTGATAGCAAGGATGGAGTTTTCCGATTACACATTTCCAATGTTCAATCTGCCGATGAAGGCGATTATACCTGTGAAGCAGTTAATTCCCTAGGTTTTGTCCATACAACCGGACATTTGAAAATTGGTTCACCTCCAATTATAAATAGATGTCCAACTGAGCTCTATTTGCCAGAAGGCGATAATACAAAAACAAAAATTTATTATTCGGGCGATCAGCCCCTTTCGGTAAAAATTTTGAAAAACAATGAAAATATCTCCAGCAATCAGGATGAGTCACATTTCAAATATACAATTTTCGATGACTATGTCGCCATATTTATTCGTGATATAGTCAAAAATGATGCTGGACTATACCAAATTGAAATTAGCAATGATTCGGGTGTAGCAACTGGCCAATTTGATGTTTACATCACAGGTTTGCCTTCAGCACCAGGTGGCCCAATGGGTACTTCACACATCAATAAGCACTCTTGCACCTTAACTTGGCGCCCACCTGCTTACGATGGTGGTCTTCGTATAACTCACTATGTTGTTGAAAGAAAAGATCTAACTTCACCGCACTGGATTACTGTTTCTAGTTCATGTAAGGATACTTTATTTAATGTCCAAGGATTAATTGAAAACCAGGAATATATATTTCGTGTTATGGCTGTCAATGAAAATGGTATGGGTGCCGCATTGGAGGGATTAAATCCGATCCGTGCGAAGGCACCCATCGATCCCCCTTCACCACCAGGTATTCCGAAAATATCAGAAATTAGCGAAGACTTTGTACACTTGGAATGGGTTAAGCCCGAATCGGATGGTGGTGCGCACATTCAAGGTTATTGGGTCGAGAAACGTGAAATTGGCAGTAGCACATGGCAACGTGTGAACATTACTATTTGCGCTGCAACGCAAATCAATTGCCCCAATTTGATCGAAGGACGTAAATATGAATTCCGTGTCTTCGCACAAAATGAGGCCGGTTTGTCCAAGGAGTCACACGCATCCCAAGCTGTAATAATTGTAGATCCAAAGGCAGCAACGCCTCCAGTCATTGTGAAACCGTTATGCGATGCCAACTGTATACAAAATCACAATGCACAATTTACGTGCACCATTACTGGTGTACCAAAGCCAAATATAACATGGTATAAGGGCGCTCGTGAAATCACGAGTGGTGCCCGTTATCATATATATGCAGAAGGTGATAATTATTTCCTTAATATCAATGATGTTTTTGGTGAAGATGCTGATGAATATGTATGTCGTGCAGTAAATAAAGCAGGCGCTAAATCGACTAGAGGTGCATTGGCAATCATGAGTAAGTAAAATAGATTTTCATTTGAATCTTAATCTTAACATAATCTTTAAAAATCCATATTGTAGCTGCACCAAAACTTAATATACCACCGAGATTCCGAGACACTGCCTACTTTGATAAAGGCGAAAATGTTATCATTAAAATACCATTCACTGGTTTTCCTAAACCACGTATTCATTGGATACGAGAAGGGGAAAATATTGAGTCTGGTGGTCATTACCACGTTGAAGTAAAAGAACGTCATGCAGTTCTCACAATTCGCGATGGATCACGGTTGGATTCTGGGCCTTATAAAATAACTGCTGAAAATGAACTGGGCTCAGATACAGCAATAATCAAAGTTCAAATAAGTGACCGCCCAGATCCACCTCGCTTTCTCTTGGTGGAAAATATTGGTCATGATTCTTTATCACTTAGCTGGAAAGCTCCAATATGGGATGGAGGTAGCGATATTACAAATTACTTAATTGAGAGACGTGAACATCCAATGTCGTCCTGGATTCGAGTGGGAAACACCCGATTCACATCGACAGCTGTTACTGGCTTGACTCCTGGCAAAGAATATGAATTCCGCGTTTTTGCAGATAATGTATACGGGCGATCGGATCCATCAGAAATTAGTAGTATAATAAAAATGAAAGACTCAATTAAGAAAAAACAAAAAGAACGTAAATGGGATATAGACGAAAATGGAAAAAAAATTCGTGGTAAAGCAGATGGACCTGTTAAAGACTACGACTCTTACGTATTCGATATATATTCAAAATTCGTACCACAACCAGTGGAAATTTCACAACAAAGTGTTTTCGACAAGTATGATATACTTGAGGAAATAGGCACTGGTGCTTTTGGAGTTGTCCACCGTTGCAGGGAGCGGAGCACTGGAAATATTTATGCAGCCAAGTTTATACCTGTTTCCCATGCCATTGAAAAAGATTTGATTCGTCGAGAAATCGATATAATGAATCAGTTACATCATCAAAAATTAATTAATTTACATGATGCTTACGAGGATGATGACGAAATGGTCTTAATTTTGGAATTGTAAGTTAAATTATTAAAAAAAACACAGTATTCATCCCCTTGGCATTGGCAAAATGGGCCAGTTCGAGTCAAGTGGAGGGTTCCGTACCAGATTGGGGCTTGTATGGGAGGTACTCTCCCTAGTGGTCCGATTTCACTGATTCCAACAAACGTACCAAGCCTATATTTTAAACTTATATTGTCTAAATTCCTGTTCCATAGTGAAAAAAACGAAAAAGTTTTTCGAATAAGAACCAGAATTTTAATTTTAATGTGGTTTGTATGGAAGAAACGCCCCTAGTTGACCGATGTGGCTGATTCCAACAGATGTATAGCGTCTATATCAAAAAATTATAGTGTCTAAATTTTACTTCGATAGGACAAAAAACAAAAAAGGTTTTTTAATAAGATCCTGAATTTTAATGGGGTTTTTATGGGAAGTATCTCCTCGTTGGGTTACTGGATCGTATAGCTGCCATACAAACCAAAATGTTTCTTATGTGAACATTTACACAATATGGATTTTAGTAGTAACTACGTGTATAATGAACAAACGTAGTCTCAAACGATTCTGTCAACTCCCTAATCACTTCCAATCTGTAAGATATTACAATATGGGGTCTCCGATAAAAAAAAAGTAACCTTTTTTTTTTTTGTTTATCCACAGCTTGTCTGGTGGTGAACTTTTTGAACGCATCACTGCCGAAAATTATATAATGACTGAAGCAGAGGTTATTAACTATATGCGACAAATTTGTGAAGGCATCAGACATATGCATGAAAGAAACATTATTCATTTGGATATTAAACCAGAAAACATAATGTGTCAAACCCGTACCAGCACAATCGTCAAGCTTATAGATTTTGGTCTGGCCACTCGGCTCGATCCAAATGAAGTAGTCAAGATTACAACCGGAACCGCAGAGTTTGCTGCTCCAGAGATAGTAAATCGAGAGCCTGTAGGCTTCTATACCGATATGTGGGCAATAGGAGTGCTAGCTTATGTACTGTAAGTATTTCTTCAAACTCTTTATTATTATGCTATTTCGTACCAGCACATATTATTCGTTATGTGATTATTTGTGCGAATGTCTTTTGCAAAATGCTAAAAACGAGTTGTTTACTATGAAAATCAAATACATATCAAATATTTGCAGCCATTAATATACGTATACAGGATATGTATTTCAGCTAAAGAAAAATGTAGTTATATTTTTGTGAATGCATTTCAAAAAATTATGTTTAAAAATTAACATTAATTAAGTATAAAACTAGAAAGAAGGTTATCTTCGACTATGCCGAAAATGAAATACTCTTCACGGGGCGCAGTGAATGTTTCATTGTTGTATTCAAATGGTTTGTATGGGAGGTATCCCCTAGTGGTCCGATTGAGCTGGTTCTGACAAATGTCCTAGGCCTATCTTAGAAACCGATAGTGTCCAAGTTTCAGTTCGATAGAACAAAAAACAAAAAAGTTTTCTAATAAGAACATGAATTCAAATGGGTTGTTTGTATGGGAGGTACCCCCCTAGTGGTCCGATTCGGGTGGTTTCGACAAATGTACTGCGTAAGGTTCGTGCAAAATTTCAGTTCTCTAGCTCAAAAACTGAAGGACTAGTTTGCATACGGACAGACGGACATGGCTTAAGAGGGTATTCTGGTCTAGAGCCCTACTTTTTGGGTATTTTTCAAACTAGGATAAAAAAAAATTAAAAACATTTTTACCATCCATTCTTTTATATAATATTCATTCATTTTTAAAGTATATAAAAAAATTTTAAAAAAAGTCAAAAATTCATCGAAGGACAGGCCGGTGAAGTGGCGGTTGCCAGTCAAACGGTGGTCCCTGGTTGACATGATTCCAACCCTTGTAGTGATTTAAATCAAACAAATAAAAAAATTCTTAATCAGTAAAGATGTCGCTATCTCTTGGACCTTAGCCAAAAAAAAAAAATTTACAAAATGGCGTCCACTTGAAAAAAACATTTTTTTTTTACCAGGAATTTTTTAAAAATACTTCAAATTAAAATTTTTCAAAATCCAAGGTCCAGGTGATAAAAAGATGTATAAAAAAGATTCTCACAAAATTTCAAAGGAATCGGTCAGATAGAACTTGAGACATCGTGTCAACCACCACAACAAAAGTAGTTTTGAGAAAAACGCGTTTAAAGTTTGAGAAAGATTTCCAGTAGAATAACTCAGATAATAATATTGGCTTTTATATGGAAATTTAAAAGTGCACATGTATTATATATATATATATATACATAAAGAGCTCGAGTCGGATATAAAAGAATTTCTGGAAAGAATGAATCCTCAAGTCACCCGGTAACATCTGCCTTGCATTATGTGATCACTCCGCTCGGCTGGCTTAGATGCCACGTCACAAAATCCGCTGTATTTCCCAAAATAATTCGAATTTGAAAAATCCTTTTAAGAGCATATTTTTGTGAAAGTCTAAGCTTTGAAAATATTCAAAAAAATCGGTTTTTTTCAATTTTTTAGACTAGAATTCCCTCTTAATCAATTCGTCTAATCGAGCTGATCAAGAATATATATACTTTATGTGGTTTTTTTGTCTCCTTCTGCCTGTTACAAACTTCATGACAAACTTATAATAGTATTCACTTCCCTGAAGAGTATAATGAAGAAAAGAATAATGTATTTTTAACTTTTGCTATCACTCAATAAGTTTCGATACTGATTTTGTTCAACAATATTTTATATAATTTTATCTCTATCCGACCATTTTTTGAACTTTTTCATTTATGTGGAGAAGTATCTTACCCGCTTTAAATGACAGCAAAAGACTATTAACATAATCAAACGAGTGGCTGATGACGTATGTATGACAAACTGACTGTCATGTTGTTTGACAATGGATAGGATAGGGTATATATAGAGGTCGAGCCTAATGGCCCATTGTGACTTTTTATTTTTAATTTAATTATTTGGTTATGACAAATTACTGTCAACTTAAAAGTAAATGGTAAAACTAAAATAATGAAACTTATTTTAGAAAGAATGCAATATTTGACTGTTTCTGACTTTTCTTCAGTAAAATTTACCTTGAAGTCTCCGACGAATATTTTGAAAGTTTTGTCCTTCAAAAAACTCCAAAAGTGATGTGTTGATGAACAACGCATGTCCTCAATATTATTATCCGGCAATATGTAGATAACTTCTATGACTAGTTCAATAGCGTTCTACGTCTCATATGTTGCGGAGCAACTGTCCCTTACATTATTTTGATTTTATTTCTCATGATTATATTCATACTTTGATTTTTGTAAATTGCTACTCTTCAAATTTTTATTTATTTATTTTTAACCACTTTTCTGCTCTTTAACTTTGCTTAATTTTCGTAATCGTAAAACAAATGCTTAATAAAAAAGCAATTGCGCTTCTTGTGATTTTACTACTGCCACAACGTGCATAATAAAAGCTTTTAAATAACTTAAGACAATAACGTACTCGAAATTTGTCATTTTAATTGCCTGCGTTAAGTATTTTTTAGGTTTTTTATTCTGTATGTATGTTCTGTATGTAGGACTGTCCAAATGCCAGAAATGGACGTGATCTGTCAACCAGTTTGTTTACAGCAGCTGGTTTAATCAGCCCACCTCAGTAGTTCTCGGCAAATTTTGTTTGATCGAGTCTATGGAGTCATGCCGGGTTCCCTGAAGCGGCAAAAAACCTAAAAAATACTCAACGCAGACAACTTAAACGACAAATTCTAGGTACTTTATTGTGTTAAGGTATGTTGAGCCCAACGACTTCCACCAGTGAACAGACACTATTAAGTAAAACCCCGCTTATGTGACAGCTCCAAAAAAAAAAAATTATACTCCTGGTGTCCCCAGCCGGCCACATATCCGAAAAGTAACAGTGCCTCAAAACAAACGCCTTACAAAAATAAAATGCGTCAATGTGCTTATCAAGGGCCCTTGATTTGAAACATGTTTGGTTTCGGTAGAGTACAATTTTACATTTTCGTCATCGTCTTCTTAACATAATGCAGTCGTTGGTTCATTGTGTAAAGAATGAGCTCACGGGAAGGGAAGCATAATATTTTAAATGTATATTTGAACCTCTTTATATCGAACTCCCACATTCATTCATATAGACATTCACTAATTAATCATGCATTCATTATCCATTTATGCTGAATTAAATGAAACTAAAGATGTTTCAAAACAAAATTTTTAAAAAATATTTTAAAACAACATTTAAAGAAGTACCCTTGAAAATGTGTTTGCCTACGCATTCAGATAGTGCATTCAGAATTATTTAATTACTGATTTGATTTAAGATTAGGGTATAGTCAGTACTCATAGAACACTTCAACAATCAGACCGATATATTTGTATGGTTAAATACCTAAATTTGGGTTTAAATGGAAGCTATGCGATCCAGTAACTCTAGGGTCCTGAAATTTACGCATTTCATGGACATTGATTAGAAACTTATTGTTTCTACATTATAGTTCAATAGGACAAAAAACCAGAAGTTTAATTTCGACTATGCCGAAGTTAATATACTCTTCAAGTACCCTCTAGAAAACGTTTTTAACTACGCTCTGTGATAGAGAATTCAGCAATATTTAACTATTGATTTGATTTATGTTTACGGTATAGTCAGTACACATAGAGCATTTCAACACTGAGACCGAAATATTTGTATGGGAGCTTTACCCAAATAATGCATTCCAATGGTTAACACAAGTATACCTACAACAATATTTGAGCTTTGTAACTTGTAATGTTGCTAAGAAATTGGTGCATATATTGGATGAAGGGGATGTTATTTACTTTCTGCCCATTTCTAATTTGTCAGTTTCTTTTTTCTTTTTTTTTTTTATTAATATACATTAGCATTTATTATAATTCAGTTATTTATTTATTTATTTGTGCTTTATTAATCAGATATTTATAAAGTGGCACTTAAGCTAGAGTGTTTGAAAAGAATAAGAATTAGTGGATACTGATTAGGTGGCCTGATGAACTTAATTAATTCGTACATGCCAATACTCCTATTTTCATTAACCGTTGCTCGCTGATCATCAGTACCGTTTGCACTTTATTCAATTACTACATAATAATTGAATAAAGTCTACGAAATGAAGATCACTTTCAATAGTATAAATAATTTGAGTTGTATGACTGGCTCGTTGGCCCAGAGATTAGTGCACTGGGCTGACATTCCAAGAGTCGCGGGTTCGATTCCCGCTCAAGACAAGTCTGGTCCTGCACATTTCTAATTTCCTCCTTTCCCCTGAGCTGAAGGCCTCTATCGCTATTGCTCATATTAAATACTAGGTTATAATTTGTAATTATAATTAGTTCTAAATAATAAATTTAAAAAATTTGAGTTGCATTTCTTCCCGCTACCCTTGTTGGACAAACGGACAGACTCATAAATAATTCCAATGATTTACCAAATGAATAAAAATGCACAAAACAAACTGTAGGACGTTGCGCAGCTCTTGAAATACTTTTAAAAAACCATATTATCTGACAAAGACTACTTAAATGATTTTCAATGCAAAAATTTATCCGACTTCCATCTCACATTACACACTTTTTTTTTCCTAAACTACTTCAGTATTGAGACGAACAAAACATGAGACATGGCCCGAGGACGGACGGCCGGGCGCACAGCGTAGCCTTAGTTTTAGGGTTTCGTTTGGAACCCTTTGGGTCCAGAACCCTAAACATTATTCAAATCGGTCGAGCAATTCTTGAGCCATAACCAGTCTAACGCGAGTGGTTTATATAGATATATGTTAGAAAATACAGTCGTTGAATATTGTCTTTGTTAAATTACGACTGTTCTCCATGAACTCACCAACCAAACTGGCTTCTCTGGTGCAATCTGATGCTTTTATATCCAGAAATAAACCGAGGCCTTGCAAAGAGATACCGTCGCACATAAAACCGAGGTGCTGCAAAGGGATACCATCGCACAGAAAACCGAGGCCTTGCAAAGACATTCCTTCGCACAGAATTACAGACAGGCCCCGCTTGACTTTGACATATATATGTATATAGAAATATTTAGTTAGGGTTGCATAACTTTAAAACTAAATATCTCTAATACTTACAATAATATTTGTTTATTAACATAATAATTAACTTTAATGAAGGGAAAGGGGGAAAACCCCATCACATCATTCTTCTATCTTGGAATATAAGGTGCGTTGCAAAATTATAGAACCACCTAAATATTTTTGATTTATTAAAAACGAAAGACTGTAGGATATCACTATGTTGTACGAAAATGTGTGGAATGCAAAATAACAAACTTTTGTCTTTTGTCTTCCACACATTTTTGTAGAACATTGTGATACCCTACAGTCTGTCGTTTTTAAGAAATCAAATTTTTTTAGGTGGTTCTATAATTTTGCAACGCATCTTTTATGAACATGTGATCTTTTGAAGATACATATTTAAAAATTTCTCACGGTTCGAAAAACAAAGCATTCTCAAATAACTTTTATTATTGAAAATTTTATATATTTCATAAATAGGTTAAGTGGACTTTCACCATTTGCGGGAGATAATGATATTCAAACTCTCAAGAACGTCAAAGCATGTGATTGGGACTTTGATCTGGAATCATTCCGTTATATATCTGAAGAAGGAAAAGATTTCATCCGCAAGCTATTAATTGCAAATAAAGAAAAACGCATGACTGCACATGAATGTCTTTTGCATCCGTGGTTGACCGGTGATCATGCAGATCTTACACAGAAAATCACAAGGGATCGATATCTTGCATATCGTGATAGATTACGGAAAAAGTACGAAGATTTTGAAAAATATCTTTTACCCATTGGACGAATTTCCGAATATTCTTCACTTCGCAAGTTATTAATGGAGAAGTACAAAATTCATGATGCTGTATTCGACCGCCGTCAGGCAGCTCCGCGCTTTGTTATACGCCCTTCCTCACAATTCTGCTACGAAGGCCAAAGCGTAAAATTCTACTGTCGATGCATTGCAATTGCCACACCAACTCTGACTTGGTCTCACAACAATGTCGAACTAAGGCAAAGTGTTAAATTTATGAAGCGATACGCCGGTGATGACTATTATTTTATCATTAACCGAGTCAAACTCGAAGACCGCGGAGAATATATTATTCGAGCTGAAAACCATTATGGTTCGCGTGAAGAAGTCGTTTTTCTAAATGTTCAACCACTTCCAAAAGAACAACCAAGATATCGTATTGAATCAACGCCGGTCCGCCGTCGCGAACCTCTCCCCTACACTTTTTGGCAAGAAGAATCCGAATCGGCACCTAGTTTTACATTCCTATTGCGTCCACGTGTAATGCAAGCTCGTGACACTTGTAAACTCTTGTGTTGTCTTAGCGGCAAACCTGTACCAACAGTCAAATGGTATAAAGATGGTAGAGAATTAAGCAAATACGAATATGCAATGACCCATTCAGATGGCGTAGTTACGATGGAGATTATCGACTGCAAGCCCTCAGATTCTGGCAAATACACCTGCAAGGCAACTAACTGCCATGGGATTGATGAAACCAGTTGTGTTGTAATTGTTGAAGGTAATACTTAAAATTAAGTTATGGTGAGCTTAATTTTTTCATAATTCTAAAACTTATTAAATTCTATTTTTTTTTTTTTTTGTTTGTTTTGTTTTTGTTTTGGTTAATTGACCAGATAAATACAATACTTTTTACAACTCCAAAATACATACAATACAAACTCACAACAACATATAAAAAAAAAAAGAAAAAACATGTTACCTTCGGCTATGCCGAAGCTGTCATACTCTTCACGCAATACGTTTTGCATACGCTCCTGCGATTGAGCATACAGAAATAATTCTAAAACTTATTAAATTCAATTTTTTGTTTTTTTTCTTTGTTTTGAGTTGCTAACCAGATAAATACAATACTTTTTCCAACTATAAAATACATACAATACAAACTCACAACAACATATAAAAAAAAAAGGAAAAAACATGTTACCTTCGGCTATGCCGAAGCTGTCATACTCTTCACGCAATACGTTTTGCATACGCTCCTGCGATTGAGCATACAGAAATAATTCTAAAACTTATTAAATTCAATTTTTTGTTTTTTTTCTTTGTTTTGAGTTGTTAACCAGATAAATACAATACTTTTTCCAACTATAAAATACATACAATACAAACTCACAACAACATATAATATAAAGAAGAAAAAACATGTTATCTATCAAATAAAACAGATCTGTTCTCAAAATTGTTTCAAACCTTAACAGAGCTATAAATGGCTATTAAAATCGTTTTTGAAACATTTGGTATTTTAGAAAAGCTTTTCCGATTTCAATTGAAATTATCATTTCTCAAAAATGGTGTGGCATCAATTGATACATTAATTTAAAATGTCATATGTGAGAAACTCAAGCTTGTCAACTTGGGGGAAAAGTCTGATCCAGAACAAATATTTTTCGTTTATCGTAAAAAACTATTTTTATGTCGGATATTAATATTGAAACAATTTGAGAATAGGTCGATAAAATATAAATATATACAATATTTTTCCTTAAAATCGAAAAAACTAATATATAAAAATAATAATTTAATTTTTAATGATTTTTTTGTAGGAGAATGGGTTACACCTGAGCAGGCTGAACTTGCTCATAATTTTCTATATTCAGGAGGTAATATTCTATAATAAACTTATGTTTCCTAAGCTCTTTGGCTTAGAAATACCTAAAACACAAAATTTTACTAAACTTTTTTTTTTTGCCGCATTTATTAGTTCTGCAAATATGTGTCGAAAATATATAAATGTAGTCTGACATTTGCCATGTTGAACACTATTAAAGTGATAGTCGTATAGTAGTTCAAGCTCAAAGTTCGAGTCTAAGACAAATTAAATCAACTAAACAGGTTGCATGAAATCTTCATTCATTTCAAAGCTTTACGCAAAAGAATAGTAGCTCTAAAAGAAAGAGGTTTTCCAGATAAAAATATTTAAAAAAAAAACCTTCATGAGAGTCAACATATCAAATAGTGTTGGGGGTACACTGCTCCTTTTGGTGAACATGTTCATTTGATCTTGCTCACTTATAGATACTGTGCACCAAACAATTATTCGTACACCTTTGCTGGCAAACAAAAATGATTAGTTTAGACCCTTTGGTTTTTTGATTTTGAAAATTTTTTTTTAGTGACTGTAACATCATCAGATTCTCTACGAAATGAGTAAAAGAAAAAAACCGTTGCTCTACTTTGATTGGAAATATTCCAGACAAAACGGCAGAACAGGCAAATTCACGGCAAAAAATTATTCGTGCACATGATATTACAGTCTCTACAAAAAAATTTTCAAAAACAAAAACCCAAGGGTCTAAACTGATCATTTTTGTTTGCCATTAAAGGTATACGAATAATTGTTTGGTGCACAGTAAGTACTTTTCAGTTGCTCATGAACAATACAGCTGTTCAAAAAAATGACATGGCACTTACATTTTAATTCAAATAAAATATTTATTTATATTTTATCAAGATTGATTATGAATAATTAAATAACATAATAATTATAATCATTATAATAATTATAAGGTTTTCCACGTGGCTTTTTGGCTTTACAAGCTTTCACCTTTAGGTTTAGTTTCCCCTGCACTTGAAAATATGCGCTGACATTGTTCTAATGTGACCACTTCACTTCACTTGGTGTTTCGGCATATGTATGTATATACAAGTGGGGGTATTGTGTTTTGCGCTGCATACACCATATCAGCGGATCACATTTGCAACTTATTTGTTCCTCTGGCAGGTAATTATCCATTTTCCTAATGGCTGCAGCTGTGTTGTTGCCGGGATTTCTGGTTTGATTCAAAACAGTATCGAAGTCCTTCCAAATGTAATCCTCATAATTGGATACTGCAGATATACAGACTCAGTCAGCTTTAGATAGCTGGGACGTATGGACATTACCTATTTTTATTTTGGCTGCTGATCTCTTAAATGCTTCCTCGGATTTACACTAAGAACACGTCCTTTAAATCTTGGGTCTAGGATTGTGATCTCTGCAAATAAAACGTTTGTTTAGTAGTCTTTAAAACGAATCTCCATCTCCAAAACGATAACATCTACAACTGCATTTAAAGGCTTATTCAAACTGGAACTATACTATTCTCTTTTGCAAAATGCCTGCAAAGCCGATTACTTTTGAGAAAGTAAAGTAACGTTTTGTTCCACTGAGGTTTCGTTATTTGCAATATTGGCAACACACTTTCAATCATGTCCCACTAAATCCGGCCGCAGAACCTATACGGCTGCCATGATGCAAGCCGTTGAAACATTTTGTGCGGGTAGTTCCATCGTGTGACCATTAAAAAAAAATCAGCAATGCCTTTTACTTTTGTTCGCACACTCTCGTTTTTTGCAAATGTCTTTTGGATAGCATATCAGCAAAGTAAGAGGTGTGACGCCGTTTGCCCATTTTAATAGCACCAACAATGTTGAAAGCATTATTTGATGCTATCATCTTGACCTTGTTCTCAATGTCCCAATCTGCAAAAATTTTACTTGCTTCTCTTCAAACGCCTCACCAGCAGACATGTAAGAGTTGATTCTTTTTCTACAAAATAAGCAGTTACAGCCAGCTAATTCTCATTGGTCGTAGAGGTCCAATCGTGTGTTATTAAACACACAGCAACAATTGAGCAAAGAAAATAGTTAAGCAAAAGGATTTGCTTGCAAAGAAACGCTTGTGCAAAGAGAACAACCGAACATAAAGAGTAAGATTCAAACACAACCTTTCCAGTGGAACCAGAGAACCGAACCAAACATCAACTTGAATTTTTTTTACACACAGATGTCTAGGGTTCGTTGTAAGAACAATCACTATAACAACCCAACACTCATGAACATGATAACACAGAAAGAAAAGAACGAAGAGTGCAATAATCTTGTGTGAAACTCTGCTCTTAATATTATATATGAGAGAGAAAAATACAACTATACAACAACCAAAAGAAATTCACGAATCAGCGAAGCATAAACAACGGAAAAACGTATGAAACCTTGCAGATGTTTTTGGATATGCAAATTGAACGTCATGGCGATGTAGGCGATACATCAATGAATCAGACTTGTACATAAATGACAGGCAGCTACGCCTTTAAATGCAGGTTTTCAAGTGGCATGTGAAAAAGAAAGCTTTATTGCTGGTGAGCTAATTTGTTAGCTTCGACGTGAAGACTAGACATATACCACTCAATTGTAAAGCTCGCACAAACAAACAAAGACTCGAAAAGTGAGAATGTTACAGGTGTTATATATGAGATGCGTTATCTAACGGTAACGGCAAAACTAAAGTTACATTATCGAGCTTCTATCCAAGCAGTCGAAGGCTACGTTGATGCAGACTGGGATGGAGATACGAGTCATTGTAAATCATACAATGGATATGAATTTCCTTGGCAGATGGACTTATTTCATGGAAATCAGAAAAACAGAACTGTGTGGCTTTGAGTAGCATAAAAGCTGAGTAGCACAGACTCTAACGTGAAAAGATTAACAACACACACAATTGCGTGAACGAAATGTTTTGATTTTGAACTATGTTAAATGCCTACTCAATGTGATTAGCTGTTTTCGTATTCACAACTGCCCGTTGATTATAAGCAAACAATTAAAAATGCAAAAAAAAAAATAAACAATTTATTATTCGTACTTCTATATTCTGTAAATTAACATTTTACTTTTGGGCAAACTTGCCAATTCATATCAAATCAATCCATAAAGTTTGTAAGCCTCAGTAAGCGGTTTAACTCAATTTATCGATAAAGTTTCATAGCCTTTTCACAGTAGTCACTTTGCCAACAAATGTGCTGCCCACTTGTTGACCAGGGCTGCGACGTTTTTAGTTAGTGATGCATACTTTTGTGGGTTATTGTTCTGCGCGCGCAAACTCAAAACTTTTGATTTTAGTAAATCTCAAATTTTCACAAATGTTATGTTTGAAATTAGCACAAAGTGCGTTCTACGTTCCATGTATGTATATACGCAAAACAGTGTGCGAGTATAATATACATACACACATTATGAGGTTTTTCTTTTGAGTGTTATATACATACTTTTATTCGTAAAAACATAATAACTACTACACTACATAGCAATGTGGGTATGTTCTACTGTATCTTACGCAAATTTTAGTAGATTAAATTATATATCTAACAATCATTTATCTGATAGTGTTTTCACAGTGATTAAAAACTTGATTACTTTGGTGATCAGATGAAAAATGTGATTATCATCTACCACATGGAAAATTACGTAATTTCGAGCCTGTTTCTGTAGAAAAAAGATGATTAAAAATCAGATTATTCATCTTTTTAATGATCGGCGCGGTCAACTGGTTTCTCACGGCTACTACATTTTTAGATGATTTTTGTTACACACCAACATGGAAAATTTCAAATTGTAAACTTTTTGTTAAAATTTTAATAGAAAACGTGTGAGGAATAAAGAGGGGAGTTGTCAAAACTATTTCCATACGTTGCAATTATTCTGAATCCACATATTTTGCGTTTCAACTTAGCGCAACGTTCACCCTCGTTCCATTTGTATGTATAATCAAAACAAAACAGTTAATCACAACACAAAATATTCATTGTAAACACTAGGTTTAAAAACTTTAATGAATCACTGTAAAAACACTATAATAGTACCATTCATGATTGCATCTTCCAAAACCTTATGTACAACTTTTTTATATTTGGATAGATCGGAAATACATTGAGCAGCCTATCAAACCAGCTCCACCTCCGATAGTTACATCGCGCCAATTCATCTCATCAGCTTCATCGTCTACTGCTAAAAATACAACATCGTCTTCGTCCGTAATAAATTGCAACTCATCGAGCAGCAAGGTACGCATTCAAATCGTTAATAAATAACAAAAATCTTAAAAAAAAATTTCAGACTGTGAACAATTTAAGTTCCTCAACTTCACAAAATAGCATTTCAAACAAGAAAAAATATGCCTCCAGCAGACTACAAACTCCGGGCAGCCCGTCTAGATCTCGTAGTGCTACGAAGGAATTAATATGTATGTTTCTTTTGTATTAAAGAATTAGATATTAAACTAATGATTAAAAATTAAAAATAGTACCTCCCGATGATTCATTGATGTGTAAACCAGAGTTTACAAAACCGCTTCAAGATATCGCAATTAACGATGGCGAACAACTTGTGTTAACTTGTCATATTAAGGGTGACCCAGAGCCTCAAATCACGTGGTCAAAGAATGGAAAGTTAATCGCATCTTCGGACATAATGGACTTAAAATACAAAAATGGTGTGGCCACTTTGATCATACACGAAATTTTTCCGGAAGACGAAGGTGTCTTCACGTGTACGGCGACTAATTCAATAAGCGCTGTAGAAACCAAATGTAAACTGACTGTGAAACGTGAGTCTTAAAATTATCTATAGTTTTCTCTTTATATTTATTTAACAAAAAAATATATTTCTTTGCCATCAACGGTCAGCCCAAAGCACTAAACCATAAAACTAAAATTTTGACTGCGTTTTTATATCATGACAGTTTTATTACGAGTATATTCCACACCAACGTAATTAAATGAAAGATGCAAATTTGTATAAATAATATGAAGGTTGAAATCAAGCTAGTCATCTGTCTATATTCTCTTTTATACGCTCTTTCTTTATGAAGGCGTAAGGGAGCTTTGGAGTATGCAGCAGCGTACACGGTCAAACAGTAGTTGAAAAAAATCTGAAAACGATTCTGATATTCCTTCAAGCATTGTACATGAGGCGCATGCATAAACATTTCAATAGCCTTTTTATACAGAGGCATTAATTTCGCCGTAGCTGCATCCAATTTTAGGGTTCCGGACCCAAAAGGTTCCCAAACGGAATAAAAATTAAAACTAAAATATTTTCAAAAATTTAAAGGGGTCCCTATACAAGAAACATTTTGGTTTGTATGGAAGCTATACGTCTAATATCCGAAGTTCAGCTCGATAACACAAAAAGACAAAAAAATTTTTGTTAATAAGTACATAAATTTGAATTCAGCCGAATCAAAGAAATATAAGCGTCTGGTAAAAAACAAGAATCAAACCTTCAACTCTCTAGCTCAAAAACTGATCAAGAATATATGATATATACTTTATGGGGTCTCCGATGTCTCGTGTGCGTGTTACAAACGTTGCGCATAAGTACTCCGTTCCATATGTTTTTGCTGTACTCATCGTTTTATTTCGTGTGTTTATGTGTAAACGAATACTCGTAGCACTCATTCAGAGTGAGTATAGCAAAAAGATGTACTCTTCTTCTTGCACTTCTTGTGCAAGGGATATAGAGTTCTTTAACAGTCTATGAAATACTGGATAGTTCTCTCAAAAAATCTCAGGTCTTTTTTCTTCTTTAAACTTCTATTTTCACTACGAATTTCATTCAAAAATTCATGATTTCATGACGAAAATGTTTGAGAGGACAAAAACTTTAATACCGTGAGAGCTGTTTGTACATAGTCTTTTTGTGGGAAAAGTAAATGCATTCCTGCTGGCCTCTTGACTTGTTTATCGAGAGGTATACATATGTTAACTTTTATAATCATGAGTTTGTTTCGCGAGTTTTAATATTTCTTATTATTTTCTTCCATAAATTTTGATTGAAAAGATATCCGATATGGCTACCAATTTATAACAAACTAATTCTTTTGTTATTGATTATATTAAGCTTATCCAAAATTTATTTTTTTTTTTTTTAGCACTTGACAAAAATACTAACAAACGAAATATAAGTGGCCTCGACAAACCACCGAAAATTGTAAGTCATTTAGAGTCCCGATTCGTGAAAGATGGTGAAGCTGTAACTCTGGCTTGTCGCATTATTGGAGCTGAGCACTTTGATGTGGTGTGGTTGCACAATAATAAGGAAATAAAGCCAAGCAAAGATTTCCAATACACTAGTGAAGCAAATATATATAAACTGCAAATCGCTGAAATATTTCCAGAAGACGGTGGTACCTACACTTGTGAGGCTTTCAATGATGCTGGCGAATCGTTTAGTACATGTACAATAAATGTATCAGTACCCGACGAAGAGCCCAAGCAGCCAACATTTGTGAAATTTCCAACATCTGTAACGGCACAACAAAGTGAACAGATCAAATTCGAATGTGAATTCCAAGAGGAACCATTGAATTTAAACTGGTTAAAAGATGGTAAACCATTAGATGAAAGTCGATCTCGTTATGCCTTCACTAAGGATGAGAAATGCTACTCATTTACAATCGATAAATGTAATGTTGATGACATCGGACAATATCAAGCCAAAGCTATTGGTAAGAAAGGCGAAACATTTTGCGCCTTTTCTGTGAACATACACTCAGCGGAAGCTTAATGCAAGATTAATAACATAGTACTGTTCAAAAGTTTCATTTATTTTTTACATTTTGATCTATTCACTTTTGAAAACGATTTTGCCTAATTTCGCCTCAGTCTCGCAGTCTCGTTACTGTTCAAAAGTTTTATTTATTTTATATTGGGTGTATGCATATGATTCCGCCCTTTCCGATAGTTTCGCTAGTATCGCCGCTTACACTTGCACACTAAAATACTAATACTTGCATTCGATAGTGCCTTCTATCAGCTGTTAAACACAGTGTATAACATTCGGTGGAAGCATAAACAACAAATATTTCTAATTCATTGAAAATGTCGAGTTTTATCCCAAGTAAACATCATTTGCGGGAGGTTTTATTGCACTATTTTGTTGCAAAGAAAAGTGCAGCGGAAACTTATCGTTTGCTTGCTGATGTTTACGGTGAGCATGCTCCATCGAATACAACTTGCAAAGAATGGTTTCGACGATTTAAAAATGATGATTTTGACATTGAGGACAGAGAACATGGAAAACCACCCAAAAAATTTGAAGATGCTGAATTGGAAGATTTATTGACTGAAGATTGTTGTCAAACACAATCAGAATTGGCAACAACATTAAATGTTGATCAATCAACTATTTCAAGACGTTTGCAAGCAATGGGAATGGTTCAAAAAGTCAATAACTGGGTGCCACATGAATTGAAAGACCGAGACATCGAATGTCGCAAAACCATTTGTGAAATGCTGCTTCAAAGACAAAAAAGAAAAGGTTTTTTGCATCGGATAATCACGGGAGATGAAAAATGGATATATTACGAGAATCCTAAACGCAAAAAATCTTGGCTGAAGCCAGGTGAGGCCGGCCCATCACAGCCAAAGAAAAATATTCATTGTACCAAGGTTATGCTCTGTATTTGGTGGGATCAGAAAGGTGTTGTGCACTATGAGTTGCTGAAACCGTCTGATACTATCACTGGCGATGTTTACAGACGACAACTAATGCGGTTGAAGGTAGCTATAGAAGAAAAACGACCGGAATGGGTGAATAGGCATGACAAATTAATTCTTCAACATGACAACGCCAGACCGCATACGGCAAATGTTGTGAAAACATATTTAAATGGACAAGACTGGGAAGTGCTACCCCACCCGCCATATTCACCAGATATAGCCCCTTCAGATTTTCATTTATTTCGAAGGATGCAGTCTGATCTTACGGGAGAGCGATTCACTTCTTATGAAGATATCAAAATTTGGCTTCATAATTGGATTGCCTCAAAAGACCAGGACTTCTTTATGCAAGGAATCCGTAAATTGCCTGAAAGATGGGCAAAGGTTGTAGCTGCAGATGGGGCATACTTTGAATAAATAAATTTTCCTTTTTCTAAACAAGCAAATTTGTTTTGTTTTCACAAAAAAGGGCGGAATCATATGCATACACCCAATAATATATTGATCTATTCACTTTTGAAAAGGTTTTTGCATAATTTCGCCTCAGTCTCGCAGTCTCGTTACTTAATGTATTTAAACATAAATACTTCTATGTGAATGGAAAGTACTTAGCCCTTACAAAACCTGGCATCCTCAATAAAATATCTAAACGACTATGTGAAACAAAAAAAAAACTGTAAGGTAAAAGATTTTCTTGTCCATATGCTAAAATAAATTGTATTTTATATAAAAAATTTATATTTCCGACAGTATTTTATTTTGTACTTCAATATTTATTCTCGTCCGACAAAAAACCTAGAGATGCGAGGAGTTCGACTGTCGAGTAAACAGGCTTCTCGCATAATGTATGTCTAATGCTACGGTCAGACGATATGATTCTCCTTCATACGTATGCTACTTTTAAGAGCAAAAGTTGGCAAGCTTAAGTATGTGATGACATACGTATGATACAGATATGATATATACGCTGTCAATTTTAACGTTATAAATTATCGACAGTAGTTTAGTTTTAACTTTACGCTGAACGAATTTGGTTCGCTTCTCTTTGGAGCAATGCTTCCTAATACTTATTTTGAATGTGAGTCTTTCATTTCCATAACATTGCAAAGTTGCGTACAAAATTGGTAAGTAATGAGGCGCCCACCGAGCATGCAATTCAAAAATTGGTAGATAAAGTGCGTGAAATTTTGATGCCTGACGCGTGCCGCAAACTCCGGTGCGATCGCTGCTGTGACCAAGAGTCTTCACCAAAACCCAACAACATCGGTTCAGCACAGAATTCACGAACCACTCTGAGGAGGATTTTGCACAAAGAACCCCGATTGTTTGCAGACAAAGTGGGACGGAAATTTTAACACATTGTGTGTTACATAAGTGAATTGCGATTATTGAATTTAGTGATTGATGAATTGATTATTTCCTTTACTGTTTGCACATAGGCTGTTTTATAAAGCAGAACCGTTGAAAAATAAAATGGTAAATTAAAATAGTTTAAGAAGTTTGTTTTGAGCAATTCGCAGACGCATTGTTTGTATTTGAGCACAATCACTCCAAACTTGAGATCCATTCAGCAAGATAGGGTCAAAAATTAATTTGAAGATAATCATTTTGTTGTGAAGTGCAAATGCGACTTCCGATTTATCAAAGGATAGAGCATACAGTTAGTTTTTTTAATCTTGTCCAACGTATTGGCGATGTGAATTTTGAATATAAGTTTGCTGTCCAAGTACAGACCCAGATATCTTAGATTATTGGTCCAGTAAATAGTAAAGAGAATTGCAGAAGGGTTTTCAGCGCTAAGCTTGATTTTCCACTTTTTGTAATACACTTCAAAAAAGAAAAGTGAACGTTGAATTGTACTATGTATTTCAGAAAAGTTTAGACACCTTGCAGGTCAATATAGAATTTACGATTATACTAATCCATCATGCCAAACTGTGTCAAAAGTTTTCTGGTGAGTCCGGTTATTTACCAGAATTAGGAATAGCGATGATCCTATATGGTGCCTACGTACTAAAATCACCCCCGGCCTACACTGGTTAATTTTTCAACCCTGGCGGAACTTTCAACTGAGGTAATACTTCGCCAGGGAGAGCAGGTTAGACCACACTTCTATTCAGTACTTCATCTCTGCAGACCTGTTGCATAATACTGTGATAATGATGCAACCGGCGCTCCAAGCATCCTCGTCTCTCAGCATGTGCTTAACAACGCCATGGGGTAAAAGGACCTCGCCCATTTATGACATTATTGTGACTCTCTGTTGTACAAACCGGATGCATTCCATGAGAACGTGACGGGCATTTTCCACTTTGTTTGTGTAGTAACGACAAAGTGGAACATCCACATGCCTGAATTTGTGCAGGTACTCACGAAAGCAGCCATGCTCCGATTGCGTCAAATGGTAGTATCAATAGAAGCCTATAACAAAATCCTTAAGATGAGTTTTGCTCATCAAAAAAACAGTTCAGCAACAAAGACGACAAGAAATGCATATTTCTCGTTTGTCTCTTCCTGTTCCAAGAACAAAAATGAATCCTCATTTTTAGCCACCAAGTCGCCTGAGCGTGGGCAAGTTCTTTGCTCTGACAGCGCGAACTCCCCACAAACGCTCCTGTACTCTACCCAAGCTGCAACTGTATCAGCAACTACAACACAAAGCACTGCTTGTACATCAACAGCTTTAATAGTAGCATCAACAACTAATACAAAAACTCATATCCACAACAACAACAATGATTCGATCGCTTCTGTGCTCAACTCTGCGACAGTTATGCCTACACCAACAATTAACACAAAAGTACAAAACTCAAATAATAAAACTGGATATAAACAGTTAGCATCAAATAAAAGAAACAGAAAAACGCAATCACCAGCCATACCGACTGAACAAACACCAAACATTAACAAAAAGCCCAAACCAAACCGACCGTCACCTACCATATCTTCAAAAACTAATAAACCTAAACAAAAAAAAAAAACAGAACTTAACTACTGGCTTGGCAAGCCATCTTCCAATTATTTTGGCATTTTAAATATCGACGATGTAGAAGAATAGAAGAATACTCTGGACAATGGCTCCAAGCAACCTCCAAAAGTTAACAAGCCACCACCTATTTATGTGCAGGGGATAGAAGAAATCTCCATTCTTAACAATGCTTTGTGTGCAATTGTAGATCATAACTACGTACTTAAAACATTGCCCAATGATGAAGTTCATATCCAACCGGCAGAGCCCCTACATTATAAAAAAATCATTGAATTGCTAAAAACCAGAGATACGAAATATTACACTTTCAAGACCAAAGATGAACGAGGTTTTAAAGTTATGTTGAGACACCTTCATCACGAAATTATAAACATACATAACATCCATCAAAGAACAACCAATACACCACTTCCTTTGTTCTCAATTGAACTTAAAAGTAGCAATATAAATATTTATAATGTTACGACATTACTACATACCAAAATTAAATTTGAGGCCCCCCACAACAAGAGGATGATAGTGCAATGCACCAACTGCCAAAAATACGGGCACACCCGAAACTATTGTACCAGGGATCCAGTATGCGTCAAATGTGCTGGTAAGCACAAAACAATCGACTGCTGTATGGAGTCAATTACTAAAATCAAATGTGCTCTCTGTGGTGGAGCTCATACAGCCAACTACAAGGGTTGTGAAATATATAAAACCATTAAAATCTCACAAAAGTTCAGCAAATGCCCATAACGTCCAGTAAAGTGGAGAATGGTATAAGCTACGCGCAAATTACAGCTGCGTCTTCTCAACCCCAGCCAATCAACCGACCAACCCAAAAATCTAAAGTCATCTCAACTGAGAATCCGACCATAGACAGTAATTACTCCCATCAAAATAACAATAACATTATGCCAAATGACGATTCAGCTGAACTTAAAATCATGATGAAGCCATTGATTCAACAGGTGACTAACATGATGACTATAATCACCATCCTGATAACCAAACTTGACAAACAAAATGGACAATAAATTAAGAATTATTGCTTGGAATGCGAATGGTTTGCACAAACACATCATTGAACTCCAACTATTTCTAAATGACAATATGATTGAAACCCATTGCATAAGTAATCACTACTTGAGCATCCCCGGATATAAAATATATAAAACAAATCACCCGGATGGTTCAGGACATGGTGGCACGGTGATTACAACGCGAAACATGTAAACTGGGGTTCAAGGCTGACAAACACCAAAGGAAAAACTTGCTAAGTGCAATACACACGATTGGAGGATGCACTTGAGTACAGGTGAACCCACATATTGGCCAACAGATCGGACTAAAATACCGGATTTAATAGACTTCTGTGTATTAAAAAACATGAATATAACACATTTCAAAATTGACTCCCGACTTGAACTTTCTTCCGATCATTCACCAATACAAGTTGAATATAGTTGCGCAATAAAAAAAGATCAACCCGCGTGCAAAATGTATAATTTCAGAACTGACTGGGAGGCTTACAGAGAATTTATTGACAATAGCCTCACAATAAATGTACCTCTTAGAGAACCTGACGATATTGAAAAGTCAGTGATATACTTGAATGACATTATAAATGAAGCAGCTAATAGAGCAACGCCAGATCTTAATCCAAAAGAGGACAACTATATTTTCCCCCGCTCAATAAAAATCCAAGTCGCGAACAAAAACAAACTGCGTAAGATCTGGCAAAGGACGAGAGATCCAAATGACAAAGCTAAACTTAACAAAGGAATCAAAGATTTGAAAATCAGTCTAACGAATTTTAAAAATGAACAATTTGTAAATTATACAAAAACATTATCGCCGACATCTGACACTAACTACTCATTATGGAAGGCTTCACAAATCGCACCTTCCACCAGCCGCCACTTTTAAAATCGGATGGGACATGGGCTAGAACCAACTATGACAAAGCTTCACTACTGGCAGACTATTATGAAAGGGCTTTTATTACCAATCAATCTAATAGTAACACCAATTTGTACAACAGGACTCCACCTCCACAATACTGTACAAAAATGATTTCAAAATTAGGACCGTATTTCCAAATGATCTATTTGAAATCATTAAAAGCTACCTTCACTCTCGATATTTCTATGTTAAATGTAAGGATGAATCTTCTACGCTAAGACAGATAAGAGCAGGAGTCCCTCAAGGAAGCGTGCTTGGTCCTATGTTGTATACTTTATACACATCAGACATCCCAACTCCAGGAGATAGCTCGGCAATGGTGGCTACCTTCGCTGACGATACAGTACTAATGTACTCCCATAAAAATTTAGTTGTAGCAACAACTAAGCTGCAGAATATTCTTGACGAAGCTTGCAATTGGTTTGATAAATGGAAAATAAAAGTGAATGAACTAAAAACGTCGCAAGTGATATACACAACACGGACAGCTTATCAGCCAAGACAATTAAAAATAAAAGGTACTGACATTCCATTAAGCAATGTGGCAAAGTACCTGGGCATGCATATTGATAGTAAACTGACGTGGAAAAATCATATTTAAAAAAAGAGAGATCAACTCATATTAAAATTTAAGCAGCTATACCCGCTTCTTAACAGTAGATCAAAGTTGACAACCAATGGAAAATTAGTAATATACAATAGTGTAATTAAGCCTGTATGGACGTACGGCATGCAAGCCAAGAAAACTAACATTAACATTATACATTTTATATATACTATGAAATTCACAAAGACCTCGGCGTAACTATGATTCAGGAAGAAATCATTAATGCTAGCAGGAGGTACCACAAAACATTAGAGCGACATACCAATCTAGAAATAACAGACCTTCCATCTCACGAATTGTCTAGACGTAGACGCTTAAAACGAAGCAGACCAGTCGATGTGACCTAACTTAGATTACGGGTGGCGCTGAGAGGCATCTTGCGGTTGTTGGCCTGCCGCAAGTAGCTGTCAAAAACGAGATCTAAGACACCCAGTAATCCAGACCATTATTCAAGAGACCATTCGAAAATGTACGATATTGTCCACTGCCTTTTCCCCTCTTATCGTTAAAAATGTACTTAGTGTTTTCTTTTATATGTATTTAAGATATAAGATGTCGGAAAACAATAGTACATATTCAATTGGGAATAAAAAAAAAAAAATGGTAGTTGAGCGTACCTTGCTTGCGAGCCACCCAATCACTGATGTACGGTATAACCTCGAACACCCATCGTCCCTTTGTCGATCTTTGCATTAGCTGCGGGCACAAGTCCGTTTACGAGACTGCCTACTCATTTACAGGACCCTCCGCGCATCTTAGGGTATATATTACCGCTAGTTCGTTGACCTCAATATCGACCAGCTTGTAGTTTGCGAGAATGCTTATGCATCATCTGAGACGGTTCTGAACGCACAGCTGAATGTTGCTCCTTTGATGAAAGGTTGCACTGAACAATACTGGCGCAGCATATCGGATGCTGGATTTGCTGACAGCCACAAGTAGCTCACGAACCGGTTGTCTAGGCTCACCAATATTCGGCATGAGCCTTGCCAGGGCTACCTGTGTCTTGGATGCTTTCTTGCTTGCAAGCTTTAGGTGGTCCCTAAAGTTGAGCCTGCAGTACAGGATGCCCAGTTTTGACATTTATTCTTGTGACCCAACCCCTATGCCTACTGATTCCATCTTCTTCCTGCTGCTTTTAGCACCACCTCCGTCTTATGATCTTCCAGTTCTAGACCATTCTTGCGTAGCCAGCTCATCCAGCAATGGAGCAGTTACATTTTTCCCGTAGTCAAAATCAAAAAGCAGAATAAATAAAAAGTTTTAATACATTAGTTAACAATCTAGAGCTTAATTTTTACAGCAGCAAAGAATAAAGGATTAAAATCTGAGATAATGAAACAATGTAAGTTGTTCTTTTAGAAGAGCATTGGTTAACTATAAGAGCAATAGTTCTTAATCTATTTTCTTTGTGTGGCGGGAAATGCAGCTGCCACCAACATCCTCTCCCCGTTGAAATCGCAGGGTTTCAACTCACACTTCTTCCAACCGCAACCTTACTGGAGGCTCGCTTAATGAGGCCAGTAGCGGTGCGAATTATAACGACTCTTGCGACACCATCGTTGCCACAAATGATATCTTCGATGCGATCTAGTGGCCCCACAGGGGGATAGTTTTCGTTCTTTATGAGCACAACATATCCTCTTTGTTGCAGAAGACTCAGATAAGAAGTGCTCCACTTCTTCCAAAACGTTTGTTGAATGTGGCAAATTCGTTGCCAACGGTTCAAATGGCTGAAATTGATGTGAGAGATGACAGGTTTCGCTATGCTTATCAGTCGACCTACAATTAAAAAATTACCGGGTGTAAGAACGTCCAAATCATCAGGACTTTCTGAAATTAAGCAAAGCGGTCGTGAATTTAAGATAGCGGGAATACAGCAAATAAGAGTTCGAAACTCCTCAAACGTCAAGACGGACAATCCAACAGTGCGAGTAAAATTAAATTTTGCGGACGGCTGTCTCCCATAATCCACCAAAATGTGGCGATCTAGGTGGAATGAACTTTCAACTGATTCCGTCGTTCTTGATCGTGGAATTGGTCTAAAAATAGCTTTTCTCATTCCTCATTTTTTGCGCCTACAAAATTTGTTGCATTGTCAGACCAAATGGTATGTGATTTGCCTCTCAGGCTAATGAAATCTTTAAGAGCAGCTATAAAAGCAGGCGTGGATAAATCGGCTACAAACCCTGAGTGTGTAGCCTTGATTGGAAAACAGATAAATATGGCTACGTAACACTTGATTGCTAGTATATTGCGCGTGCATGCTTTATAATAGAATGGTCCGCAGATAAATACCAGTTGTGAAAAATGCTCTGGATGGTTTCACGAATGCCTTTACCTTCATGCGATAGCATATCACATACTTATTTATGATGCTGGACACGGATATATGCCCACAAATAGGCTCTGCTGTAATAAAGCCAATAAGGCTCCAGCTCCAGCATACAAGAATTTGTGATGATAATACTCGATTATTGCGCTCGTGGATAGGTGATCCTTTGGTAACAAGAGAGGGTACTTGTTCTAGTTCTAAATTTTGTAGTCGGCCTCCAACTCGAAGCAGACCAAAGGATTAAGAGCACGAAGTCAGCTGCTGGTAGAAAGAATGCCTTTGTGTGCCTAATTACGAGATGAGTTCCCAACTTGATATGATTTGCCGTTAAACCATGCACTGATGAGGATTCTCCACCACTTGAATGTGTGAATTTGTAAAGGTTAGCATATACACGCCGTAGTTTTCGAAACTCACTGCTGATTGATAAGTCGACTTGATTTGAAGTAAAAATTAAAACTTAACTACGCTTCTCGGGTAGATCTAAAATAAGGTTCATGGTGTTTGGCCAACAAGCAGGATTTTGCAAAAGGAAAGAGGGTCCATGTTTCCAGAGATTGGAACTAAGCAATTCCTTTGGGCTGCGTCCACGGGGTAATATGTCTGTTGGATTCATTGTAGTAGGAACATGGTTCCAACTCATACTGGCAGTAAGTGATTGAATCTGTGTGATTCTGTTGGAAAAGAAAACGTTAAATTTGGAAGGTATTTCACGTAGCCAAGATAACACTATCGTCGAGTCCGACCAGCAATAAAACTGACATTTGAATTTAATATGTGTACTTATAGATAAAATCAGTAGGGCTAAGAGCAAGGCTGCAGACAACTCTATTTTAGGCACCGTCAATGACTTTAATGGGACCACTCTAGATTTGGCACAAAGCAGATGGGATGTGAATGTTCCATTCAACTCGGCTCGAATATATACGCATGCGTGGTATGCTTCCAGACTTGCGTCACAAAACAAGTGTATTTCATAAGATGCTCGAGTTAACAATACGAAGCGTGGAAATTTTAGACTAGGCACGGCATGAATTTGATTGATTAGCTTTGACCATGCCTCAAGTAATGACTGTGATAGGCTCTCATCCCAGTGAAGTTTTTCTCTCCGTAGAATCTGTAGGAATATTTTCAGTTTAGTGACGGCTGGTGAAATTAACCCAAGGGGATCGTAGATTCATGCAAAAGGATGGAACGTTTCGTTACTGAGCCCTCAATTTTGAATGGTGAGAAACTGAATAGGAAATTGTCTGAGCTAGTATCACATGCCAAACCAAGCGCTTTTGTAATATCCATTCTATCATGAAATTTAATGTACTGCTCGCAATCTGCGTTTGAACACCACTTACGGATTTAAAAATTTCCACGTTGCAATAGAGCCCATACTTGATTTCAAGTCTCCACTACTTCGCTAATCGAATCACCAGCAGAAATTATATTATCAACAAAGAAGTCTCGGCGAAAAAATTTCTGACCCAAGAGGGAAAGCTTTTTCTTCATCAATAGCTAACTGCTACATTGCTCTTATTGCCAGAAACCCAGCCGACTTTGTGCCATACGTGACAGTGTCCAGTCTGTACACCTTCATTTCATCCTCTCGGTTCTCTCGCCACAGGATCCACTGCAAATAACTATCAGGATCCGTTACACGCACGCAGCGGTACATTTTGCATATGTCCCCACATAATGCAACCTTAAAAAATCTAAAACGAAGAAACGTGTAGAATAATTTTTGCTGAATTATTAGTCTAACGAGTAATAAATCATTAGGACCACTAGACGTTTTTGATGAACCATCGAAGACAACTCGTAGTTTAGTACTTGTCCTATCAAGTTTACGTACGCAATGATGTGAAAGAAAGTATGTTAGACAACTAGGCATTACTGATATTGGAGTCATGTGTTCTAAATTTTCATATTCTCGCATAAAAGCTGTGTATAACTTCTCTGTAGGCTCATCCCTTTGCAATTTTCTTTCTACGTTTTTGAACCTTTGAAATACGCGACTATATGAGTCTCCCTATGAGTCTCTCTCTGAACTGTATCAAATATGGGTGCCAAGGTTGTTGCAGTGACCAATGATGTAATTGAACAGGTAGTTGATGTTGTTGCTATTGATGCAACCGTTGTAGTAGCGGTTGTTGATGTTGTTGTGGGAGGTAGTGTACAGAGCATCACAGGTGAAGCACACTGCGAACTCCATGAGGTTTCATTGTTTGTGTTATAGCTTGTGATGTTGTTTGCGTTGTTGTTTATTTGTTGGGCGGAGCTTGATTCTAATGACTGCGAGCGAATGTTGAAGTACCCGCAGTTGGATAGCCTACGCTCAATCTGAGGAGCGTCAGTTCCACTCATCAGCGACACACAAATTGGCCACGGATTCAAAATACCGTTGCACTTTTTGTTGTTATTGTATATTTTTGTTTTTGGTGTAATGCTTGTTTTATTTTTTATTTATTTTTTCAAAAAAGAATCGATAGCGCAAGTTTATTGACACGTCCTTACTCACCGACGATCAAACAATCACAAAGCAGAATAAAATCAAAAGTTTTAATACATTAGTTAACAAGCTAGAGCTTAATTTTTACAGCAGCAAAGTATAACGGATTTAAAATTCAAGACAATGAAACAATGTAAGTTGTTGTTTTAGAAGAGCATTGGTTAACTAAGTATAAGAGCAGTAGTTCTTTATCTATTTTATTTTTGTGACGGGGAACGCTGCTGCCACTAGCACTCGTGTTGTAGAAAGAGACAACAACCGAAAACGTTGAAGCAGTGAAGAAAATTGTTATGAAGAATCGTTGAATCACTATTAGAGAAGTTGCTGCCGATGTCGGCTTATCGGTTAGCTCATGACAATTTTTTTTTTTGAATAGGCAAAAATCGAAGACGAGCCAAAACACCTGCAAATAAAACAGCTGTCAAAAATAAACTAAACACACAAAATGCCCTTGTCAAGGACATGAAGACTACTATAACGCCACAACAAAATGAGATATCGAGTATAAGTAGCCCGCGTAATTTCAAAATTCGCAGTACTTTTTGAACAGCCTCGAAGAGTCCTGTTGTACGTATTGGTGTTACTATTAGATTGGGGTAAAAGGCTTTTCATAATATTCCGCAACTAGTGAAGTAGTGATAAAGATCAAAGTTGGTTCTAGCCCATGTCTCATCCGACTTTAAGAGTGGAGGCTTTTGCTTTGTCATTTAAAGCTCTCGTCAAGATTTCCAAGATTTCGCGTAGTTTGTTTTTGTTCGCGATGATGATTTTTATTGAGCGAAGGAAAATATAGATGTCCTCTTTTGGTTTAAGTTCTATTAGTTGCTTCGTCTATGATATCGTTCAGGTGAACCACAGTCCTTCGAATATCGTGTGGTTCCCTAAGAGGTACATTTATTGTAAGGTTAATGTCAATAAATACGCTGTATCTTCCCAGTCAGTTTGTTTATTGTACATTTTGCAGGCGGGTTGATGTTCTTTTATTGCGCAACTATGGCCAAGCTCTTTAAAGTAGACCTTAAATTGAGCTGTTGAGATTGTGTGTCTAGGTGGGCAATAAATAGCTGCTATTGTGAAAGGTACATGTTTATCTTCCAGTAGCAATTTGGTTGGATTTCATTCTATTGCTGGCATTCGAACAGTGAAGACGTGTTTCTTTCTTCCGCTCCTAAGCTCAGCATCGAAAAAAAAAAAAAAAAAAAACAAAATTTCTATTGATTGCAATTTTTTTTGTTTTAAATTTAGTTCCCTTTTCTATGCAAATCTTTGCATTAGTAAAGTAAAATTTAAAACATACCGATATCTCATTTTGTTGTGGCGTTATAGTAGTCTTCATGTCCTTGACAAGGGCATTTTGTGTGTTTAGTTTATTTTTGACAGCTGTTTTGTTTGCAGGTGTTTTGGCTCGTATTCGATTTTTGCCTATTCAAAAAAAAAAATTGTCATGAGCTAACCGATAAGCCGACATCGGCAGCAACTTCTCTAATAGTGATTCAACGATTCTTCATAACAATTTTCTTCACTGCTTCAACGTTTTCGGTTGTTGTCTCTTTCCACAACACGAGTGCTAGTGGCAGCAGCGTTCCCCGTCACAAAAATAAAATAGATAAAGAACTACTGCTCTTATACTTAGTTAACCAATGCTCTTCTAAAACAACAACTTACATTGTTTCATTGTCTTGAATTTTAAATCCGTTATACTTTGCTGCTGTAAAAATTAAGCTCTAGCTTGTTAACTAATGTATTAAAACTTTTGATTTTATTCTGCTTTGTGATTGTTTGATCGTCGGTGAGTAAGGACGTGTCAATAAACTTGCGCTATCGATTCTTTTTTGAAAAAATAAATAAAAAATAAAACAAGCATTACACCAAAAACAAAAATATACAATAACAACAAAAAGTGCAACGGTATTTTGAATCCGTGGCCAATTTGTGTGTCGCTGATGAGTGGAACTGACGCTCCTCAGATTGAGCGTAGGCTATCCAACTGCGGGTACTTCAACATTCGCTCGCAGTCATTAGAATCAAGCTCCGCCCAACAAATAAACAACAACGCAAACAACATCACAAGCTATAACACAAACAATGAAACCTCATGGAGTTCGCAGTGTGCTTCACCTGTGATGCTCTGTACACAACCTTCCACAACAACATCAACAACCGCTACTACAACGGTTGCATCAATAGCAACAACATCAACTACCTGTTCAATTACATCATTGGTCACTGCAACAACCTTGGCACCCATATTTGATACAGTTCAGAGAGAACAAACAGCATACACATCCAGCACAAACGGTAAAGAAAAAACTTATAGTGCTAACTCTGTTCCTCTTATAGCAGCAAGTCAAATTCATTAAATAAGTAAGCAAAGCCCTGTCGGCAGTAAAATAACGGAAACAGTTATCCCGCACAAGAAGGAGACCGCAAAATCAAAAGGTTCGGCAGTACAGACTGGAATTGATCGCTATGTGCAGATTAAACGGAAACTCAGTCCGCATAAACCTAACTCTGGAAACAAATCTAAGAGATCGAATACCTCTTCTACCCCAACCAATGAGCCCAACGTGTTGAAAGGAAACAGATTTGAAGCTCTTAGCAGCGATAATGATCCCATCGCCTCCCCCAATTTACATTCGCGAGCGCAGTTCAAACAATCTTGTATCACAGGTAGCGCAACTTATCGGCAACAACAATTTTCACATTGTTCCGTTAACGAAAGGCAAAGTACATGAAACTAAACTGCAAATCTACACTGAGAACAATTACAAGATAGTTTCGAAATTCCTCAGTGATGCCAACAAGAACTACTATACGTACCAACTTAAGAGTAGTAAAGGGCTGATAGTGGTTATAAAAGGAATAGAAGCTGGAGTTGACACTAATGAAATTAAAAGTGCTCTTGAGGAAAAAGGGTTCCCAACTAGGGTTGTGATCAACATCTTGAACAGAAGCAAAATCCCCCAGCCAATGTTCAAGGTCGAGCTCTCTCATGTGAATAAACCAGAAAAAAGAAACAACATTCACCCAATATACAATTTACAATACTTGCTTCACCGCAGAATCACTGTAGAGGAACCTCACAAGCGCAAAGACCCTGTGCAGTGTACAAACTGTCAGGATTTTGGGCACACGAAATCGTATTGTACCCTATCTTCTGTCTGTGTATCGTGTGGTGACCTACACGAGTCTTCAAAATGCACTGCAAACAAAACAGACACAACATCAAAAAAATGTAGTAACTGCTGGGGTAATCACACTGCTAATTATAGAGGCTGTCCAGTTTTTAAAGAACTGAAAAACCGAATGAATCAGCGCAAAGTAACTGCAACTGCCCATAACCGACCCGAGACAAAAGCCACGATGCAAGATCCACGTACTTTCCTAACTACCACTCCCAACATTACATACGCATCCGCACTGCGACCTGACTCGCAACAAATATCCACCGTAGTGCCAGAGAAAGTAACAGATACTACCAAGCGTACACTCCAACAATCTCAGAAAAATGAAGTCCCACAGCATTGTATAACTCAGGAAATAACACCACCCACACCACATAGCTCTCTTGAAAATATAATATAATATGATTGCTAATTTTATACAATGTATGTCCCAGACTACATTATTAATGCAAAATATGCTTCAAGAGATATTAAAAACGCAAAATCTAATCTTACAAAAACTCTGTACTTAAAATGCCTTCGTTCAAAATAACTTCCTGGAACGCAAACGGCGTATCGAAACACAAACTTGAGCTCATAAAATACTTATCCGAGACAGAAACTGATGTTTTATTGCTCTCTGAAACGCACCTTACAAATAAATATAAATTCGAGATCCCGGGCTACTCCTTCTACGCCACACACCACCCTGATGGCAAAGCACATGGCGGAACGGGTATACTCATCAGAAGGCGACTAAAACACTACAAGTCGGTATCATACTCGCAAAACTATATGCAGGCTACGTCGATTGTCATCGAAACTTCAAATGGAAATTTGACGCTTTCATCCGTCTACTGTCCACCCCGATTTTCGATTTCCGAATCGTGCTTCAAGCAGTTCTTCGACACCCTAGGGTCCAAATTTCTTGCGGCAGGTGACTTTAATGCTAAACACCCTCACTGGGGCTCTAGACTTGCAAATCCTAAAGGAAAACAGCTCTACAACACATTAATAAACCCAATCAACATACTCAACTTTGCTTCTCCGGGAAGGCCTACATATTGGCCAGCGGATCCAAGGAAAATTCCTGACCTAATTGACTTTGCAGTTACTCGTAATATCTCTCGTAGTGTGATTTCAACGGAAACTCATGCCGAGCTATCTTCAAACCATTCTCCAGTCACTTTTCACTTACTGGAGCATCCCACAAAAGGTGATCTTTCCCTAAAGCTTACCTCATGGAAGACTGATTGGCTTAGGTATAAAAAATACGTCAGCACCCACATTTGTATGAGGCCAAAACTTGATACCGGAACAGACATTGACAAGTCTCTGGAACATTTCAACATAACCATTGCGAGCGCTGCTGTTGCCACGACACCGAATGTACAATCGGGCTCCAAGAATACTGTCGTATTAACTAGTGCGGAAATTGAACAGCTAGTCTCAGTAAAACGCCGGCTAAGACGTGAATGGCAGATCAGTCGATCGCCCGCTTCGTTACAAAGACTCAAAACTGCTAAAAAACAGTTAAGAAATGCTCTTAAGACTGAAGATCGCAAAATCCAAAGGCACTACATTGAAAACCTTTCATCAACGAGTACCAAGTTTTTGATTTGGAGAGCACAAGACCGCATGAATCCACCAATAACAGCTGACAGCCCCATCCGAGATCAAAGTGGAAACTGGGCGAGATCTGACGAGGAAAAGGCTTTCACTTTTGCTAACCACCTCAAATCCGTCTTTCAACCAAACTTGCCAAGAAACGGGTTTCAACTTCCCCAGCAGCCATGCGCTCCATTGGCTAATTGCAGCGTGCTTAAAACTAATTCAAATGAGATAAGAGCAGCAATTCATAATTTAATCCCAAAGAAAGCACCTGGACACGATCTCATCACTCCCAAGATGATTACTGTGCAATATCATTCATTGCAATGCTCTTTAACGCAATACTCAAAGTGGGCTACTTCCCAGCACTTTGGAAGAAGTCTGTAATAATTATGATCCCTAAAGTTGGTAAAGACAAATCAATGGTGTCCTCTTATCGGCCTATAAGTCTGCTGCCGGTGCTATCTAAATTATTTGAAAAAAATTTTCATTAAGAAGCTCATACCGTATATAAACGCAAACAACATAATCCCCACACATCAATTCGGGTTTAGATCAAAACACAGTACAATCGAGCAAGTAAACCGTGTCACTATGGGTATCAGAAAGGCTTTTGAGCACCGAGAATACTGTTCAGCTATATTCATTGATGTTGCTCAAGCTTTTGACCGTGTATGGCATGTTGGTCTCATTCACAAAATAAAAAGCGTGCTTCCACAGAGCTCACACCAACTACTAGAGTCATACCTTACTAAAAGGTTATTCGTGGTGAGATGCAAAAATTTCACTTCAAACGAGTACCACATTAATGCTGGCGTCCCACAAGGCAGTGTTCTCGGTCCGCTTTTACTGCTGACATACCTATAAATCCCCGCCTTATTACATCAAAAAAAAAAATTCTGCTTTGTGCTGCTTTGTGATGTTGTATTGAGCACGTGAAATATATTAAACATTTTGTGAATAAAGAAATCATTGCGGTTTTCTTTCATTTCTTTTTTTGTTTTTATTTCTTTACTTTGTGAGAAATAGGTTTTGAAACTTAATAACACTTCAAAACAGTGAGCAATAGGTTTTGTAAAACAGCAAAACCTCATAACATTTGGTGACCCCAACGTGATAGTGGTGTGCTTGTATTTTCGCGCTAAGTGCATACCGATGCAATAGCCATATAAATTGTTATATAAGTATTGTGACATAGCAATTGCACTTACATCGACACTAAACCCCTAACTTTGTGCTTATTTCATGTGCCCAACTCCTGAGCAGAATCAAAATAATTGAACAAGGTCTTGCTACCAGTGGTAACGGCGGTTATATACGAATACATAACATACATATGAAAAAGTACTGTGTTCCTCAGCGTATACAAATAGGTATAAACAGAAATAAGTACATTAACAGTGAAGTGCAGTGTGTGCATATATATGTTTACTTCATCACTTCTCGTATTGCTGCTCAGTTGCAACTTAGGGCTGCACATGCACACATTACTGTTTCTGGAATTGGTGAATCAAATCTCGCTGTCAAAAAGTGCGTTGAAATTGTTATACAGTCACAAGATGGAAGTTACTGCTCTGTTGTCTCAGCTATTGTCACCCCAAGCATAACCGATTAAAACCAAGTTGTGATTTAAACACTTCAAGCTGGGATATACCACAAAATATGAGGTTAGCAGACCCACAATTTTTATCCTCTCACACTAACACAAATTCTTCGTTTTTAACAACTATCAGCAAAACATATATACAACACGGAAGTGATCACTTCACGATCTTGTGAAACAGTTCTGGGCAATAGAAAATTGCCCTTCATCAAATCAATCACCGTCCTTGGACAATGACCTTTGCGAATAGCACTTTCGAGAAAATTTTACTCCCCTCGCCTCTGGTGAACACTCAGTTAAGCTGCCAACAAAGGCGGATTCATTTGGAGACTCATATAGTCGCGTATTTCAAAGGTTCAAAAACGTAGAAAGAAAATTGCAAAGGGATGAGCCTACAGAGAAGTTATACACAGCTTTTATGCGAGAATATGAAAATTTAGAACACATGACTCCAATATCAGTAATGCCTAGTTGTCTAACATACTTTCTTTCACATCATTGCGTACGTAAACTTGATAGGTCAAGTACTAAACTACGAGTTGTCTTCGATGGTTCATCAAAAACGTCTAGTGGTCCTAATGATTTATTACTCGTTAGACTAATAATTCAGCAAAAATTATTCTACACGTTTCTTCGTTTTAGATTTTTTAAGGTTGCATTATGTGGGGACATATGCAAAATGTACCGCTGCGTGCGTGTAACGGATCCTGATAGTTATTTGCAGTGGATCCTGTGGCGAGAGAACCGAGAGGATGAAATGAAGGTGTACAGACTGGACACTGTCACGTATGGCACAAAGTCGGCTGGGTTTCTGGCAATAAGAGCAATGTAGCAGTTAGCTATTGATGAAGAAAAAGCTTTCCCTCTTGGGTCAGAAATTTTTTCGCCGAGACTTCTTTGTTGATAATATAATTTCTGCTGGTGATTCGATTAGCGAAGTAGTGGAGACTTGAAATCAAGTATGGGCTCTATTGCAACGTGGAAATTTTTAAATCCGTAAGTGGTGTTCAAACGCAGATTGCGAGCAGTACATTAAATTTCATGATAGAATGGATATTACAAAAGCGCTTGGTTTGGCATGTGATACTAGCTCAGACAATTTCCTATTCAGTTTCTCACCATTCAAAATTGAGGGCTCAGTAACGAAACGTTCCATCCTTTTGCATGAATCTACGATCCCCTTGGGTTAATTTCACCAGCCGTCACTAAACTGAAAATATTCCTACAGATTCTACGGAGAGAAAAACTTCACTGGGATGAGAGCCTATCACAGTCATTACTTGAGGCATGGTCAAAGCTAATCAATCAAATTCATGCCGTGCCTAGTCTAAAATTTCCACGCTTCGTATTGTTAACTCGAGCATCTTATGAAATACACTTGTTTTGTGACGCAAGTCTGGAAGCATACCACGCATGCGTATATATTCGAGCCGAGTTGAATGGAACATTCACATCCCATCTGCTTTGTGCCAAATCTAGAGTGGTCCCATTAAAGTCATTGACGGTGCCTAAAATAGAGTTGTCTGCAGCCTTGCTCTTAGCCCAACTGATTTTATCTATAAGTACACATATTAAATTCAAATGTCAGTTTTATTGCTGGTCGGACTCGACGATAGTGTTATCTTGGCTACGTGAAATACCTTCCAAATTTAACGTTTTCTTTTCCAACAGAATCACACAGATTCAATCACTTACTGCCAGTATGAGTTGGAACCATGTTCCTACTACAATGAATCCAACAGACATATTACCCCGTGGACGCAGCCCAAAGGAATTGCTTAGTTCCAATCTCTGGAAACATGGACCCTCTTTCCTTTTGCAAAATCCTGCTTGTTGGCCAAACACCATGAACCTTATTTTAGATCTACCCGAGAAGCGTAGTTAAGTTTTAATTTTTACTTCAAATCAAGTCGACTTATCAATCAGCAGTGAGTTTCGAAAACTACGGCGTGTATATGCTAACCTTTACAAATTCACACATTCAAGTGGTGGAGAATCCTCATCAGTGCATGGTTTAACGGCAAATCATATCAAGTTGGGAACTCATCTCGTAATTAGGCACACAAAGGCATTCTTTCTACCAGCAGCTGACTTCGTGCTCTTAATCCTTTGGTCTGCTTCGAGTTGGAGGCCGACTACAAAATTTAGAACTAGAACAAGTACCCTCTCTTGTTACCAAAGGATCACCTATCCACGAGCGCAATAATCGAGTATTATCATCACAAATTCTTGTATGCTGGAGCTGGAGCCTTATTGGCTTTATTACAGCAGAGCCTATTTGTGGGCATATATCCGTGTCCAGCATCATAAATAAGTATGTGATATGCTATCGCATGAAGGTAAAGGCATTCGTGAAACCATCCAGAGCATTTTTCACAACTGGTATTTATCTGCGGACCATTCTATTATAAAGCATGCACGCGCAATATACTAGCAATCAAGTGTTACGTAGCCATATTTATCTGTTTTCCAATCAAGGCTACACACTCAGGGTTTGTAGCCGATTTATCCACGCCTGCTTTTATAGCTGCTCTTAAAGATTTCATTAGCCTGAGAGGCAAATCACATACCATTTGGTCTGACAATGCAACAAATTTTGTAGGCGCAAAAAATGAGGAATGAGAAAAGCTATTTTTAGACCAATTCCACGATCAAGAACGACGGAATCAGTTGAAAGTTCATTCCACCTAGATCGCCACATTTTGGTGGATTATGGGAGACAGCCGTCCGCAAAATTTAATTTTACTCGCACTGTTGGATTGTCCGTCTTGACGTTTGAGGAGTTTCGAACTCTTATTTGCTGTATTCCCGCTATCTTAAATTCACGACCGCTTTGCTTAATTTCAGAAAGTCCTGATGATTTGGACGTTCTTACACCCGGTAATTTTTTAATTGTAGGTCCACTGATAAGCATAGCGAAACCTGTCATCTCTCACATCAATTTCAGCCATTTGAACCGTTGGCAACGAATTTGCCACATTCAACAAACGTTTTGGAAGAAGTGGAGCACTTCTTATCTGAGTCTTCTGCAACAAAGAGGATATGTTGTGCTCATAAAGAACGAAAACTATCCCCCTGTGGGGCCACTAGATCGCATCGAAGATATCATTTGTGGCAACGATGGTGTCGCAAGAGTCGTTATAATTCGCACCGCTACTGGCCTCATTAAGCGAGCCTCCAGTAAGGTTGCGGTTGGAAGAAGTGTGTGTTGAAACCCTGCGATTTCAACGGGGAGAGGATGTTGGTGGCAGCTGCATTTCCCGCCACACAAAGAAAATAGATTAAGAACTATTGCTCTTATAGTTAACCAATGCTCTTCTAAAAGAACAACTTACATTGTTTCATTATCTCAGATTTTAATCCTTTATTCTTTGCTGCTGTAAAAATTAAGCTATAGATTGTTAACTAATGTATTAAAACTTTTGATTTTATTCTGCTTTTTGATTTTGACTACGGGAAAAATGTAACTGCTCCATTGCTGGATGAGCTGGCTACGCAAGAATGGTCTAGAACTGGAAGATCATAAGACGGAGGTGGTGCTAAAAGCAGCAGGAAGAAGATGGAATCAGTAGGCATACGGGTCGGGTCACAAGAATAAATGTCAAAACTGGGCATCCTGTACTGCAGGCTCAACTTTAGGGACCACCTAAAGCTTGCAAGCAAGAAAGCATCCAAGACACAGGTAGCCCTGGCAAGGCTCATGCCGAATATTGGTGAGCCTAGACAACCGGTTCGTGAGCTACTTGTGGCTGTCAGCAAATCCAGCATCCGATATGCTGCGCCAGTATTGTTCAGTGCAACCTTTCATCAAAGGAGCAACCTTCAGCTGTGCGTTCAGAACCGTCTCAGATGATGCATAAGCAATTTCGCAAACTACAAGCTGGTCGATATTGAGGTCAACGAACTAGCGGTAATATATACCCTAAGATGCGCGGAGGGTCCTGTAAATGAGTAGGCAGTCTCGTAAACGGACTTGTGCCCGCAGCTAATGCAAAGATCGACAAAGGGACGATGGGTGTTCGAGGTTATACCGTACATCAGTGATTGGGTGGCTCGCAAGCAAGGTACGCTCAACTACCATTTTTTGTTTTTTTTATTCCCAATTGAATATGTACTATTGTTTTCCGACATCTTATATCTTAAATATGTATAAAAGAAAACACTAAGTACATTTTTAACGATAAGAGGGGAAAAGGCAGTGGACAATATCGTACATTTTCGAATGGTCTCTTGAATAATGGTCTGGATTACTGGGTGTCTTAGATCTCGTTTTTGACAGCTACTTGCGGCAGGCCAACAACCGCAAGATGCCTCTCAGCGCCACCCGTAATCTAAGTTAGGTCACATCGACTGGTCTGCTTCGTTTTAAGCGTCTACGTCTAGACAATTCGTGAGATGGAAGTTCTGTTATTTCTAGATTGGTATGTCGCTCTAATGTTTTGTGGTACCTCCTGCTAGCATTAATGATTTCTTCCTGAATCATAGTTACGCCGAGGTCTTTGTGAATTTCATAGTATATATAAAATGTATAATGTTAATGTTAGTTTTCTTGGCTTGCATGCCGTACGTCCATACAGGCTTAATTACACTATTGTATATTACTAATTTTCCATTGGTTGTCAACTTAGATCTACTGTTAAGAAGCGGGTATAGCTGCTTAAATTTTAATATGAGTTGATCTCTCTTTTTTTAAATATGATTTTTCCACATCAGTTTACTATCAATATGCATGCCCAGGTACTTTGCCACATTGCTTAATGGAATGTCAGTACCTTTTATGTTTAATTGTCTTGGCTGATAAGCTGTCCGTGTTGTGTATATCACTTGCGTCGTTTTTAGTTCATTCACTTTTATTTTCCATTTATCAAACCAATTGCAAGCTTCGTCAAGAATATTCTGCAGCTTCGTTGTTGCTACAACTAAATTTTTATGGGAGTACATTAGTACTGTATCGTCAGCGAAGGTAGCCACCATTGCCGAGCTATCTCCTGGAGTTGGGATGTCTGATGTGTATAAAGTATACAACATAGAGACCAAGCACGCTTCCTCGAGGGACTCCTGCTCTTATCTGTCTTAGCGTAGAAGATTCATCCTTACATTGAACATAGAAATATCGAGAGTGAAGGTAGCTTTTAATGATTTCAAATAGATCATTTGGAAATACGGTCCTAATTTTGAAATCATTTTTGTACAGTATTGTGGACGTGGAGTCCTGTTGTACAAATTGGTGTTACTATTAGATTGATTGGTAGTAAAAGCCCTTTCATAATAGTCTGCCAGTAGTGAAGCTTTGTCATAGTTGGTTCTAGCCCATGTCCCATCCGATTTTAAAAGTGGCGGCTGGTGGAAGGTGCGATTTGTGAAGCCTTCCATAATGAGTAGTTAGTGTCAGATGTCGGCGATAATGTTTTTGTATAATTTACAAATTGTTCATTTTTAAAATTCGTTAGACTGTTTTTCAAATCTTTGATTCCTTTGTTAAGTTTAGCTTTGTCATTTGGATCTCTCGTCCTTTGCCAGATCTTACGCAGTTTGTTTTTGTTCGCGACTTGGATTTTTATTGAGCGGGGGAAAATATAGTTGTCCTCTTTTGGATTAAGATCTGGCGTTGCTCTATTAGCTGCTTCATTTATAATGTCATTCAAGTATATCACTGACTTTTCAATATCGTCAGATTCTTTAAGAGGTACATTTATTGTGAGGCTATTGTCAATAAATTCTCTGTACGCCTCCCAGTCAGTTCTGAAATTATACATTTTGCAGGCGGGTTTTTTATTGCGCAACTATATTCAACTTGTATTGGTGAATGATCGGAAGAAAGTTCAAGTCGGGAGTCAATTTTGAAATGTGTTATATTCATGTTTTTTAATACACAGAAGTCTATTAAATCCGGTATTTTAGTCCGATCTGTTGGCCAATATGTGGGTTCACCTGTACTCAAGTGCATCCTCCAATCGTGTGTATTGCACTTAGCAAGTTTTTCCTTTGGTGTTTGTCAGCCTTGAACCCCAGTTTACATGTTTCGCGTTGTAATCACCGTGCCACCATGTCCTGAACCATCCGGGTGATTTGTTTTATATATTTTATATCCGGGGATGCTCAAGTAGTGATTACTTATGCAATGGGTTTCAATCATATTGTCATTTAGAAATAGTTGGAGTTCAAGGATGTGTTTGTGCAAACCATTCGCATTCCAAGCAATAATTCTTAATTTATTGTCCATTTTGTTTGTCAAGTTTGGTTATCAGGATGGTGATTATAGTCATCATGTTAGTCACCTGTTGAATCAATGGCTTCATCATGATTTTAAGTTCAGCTGAATCGTCATTTGGCATAATGTTATTGTTATTTTGATGGGAGTAATTACTGTCTATGGTCGGATTCTCAGTTGAGATGACTTTAGATTTTTGGGTTGGTCGGTTGATTGGCTGGGGTTGAGAAGACGCAGCTGTAATTTGCGCGTAGCTTATACCATTCTCCACTTTACTGGACGTTATGGGCATTTGCTGAACTTTTGTGAGATTTTAATGGTTTTATATATTTCACAACCCTTGTAGTTGGCTGTATGAGCTCCACCACAGAGAGCACATTTGATTTTAGTAATTGACTCCATACAGCAGTCGATTGTTTTGTGCTTACCAGCACATTTGACGCATACTGGATCCCTGGTACAATAGTTTCGGGTGTGCCCGTATTTTTGGCAGTTGGTGCATTGCACTATCATCCTCTTGTTGTGGGGGGCCTCAAATTTAATTTTGGTATGTAGTAATGTCGTAACATTATAAATATTTATATTGCTACTTTTAAGTTCAATTGAGAACAAAGGAAGTGGTGTATTGGTTGTTCTTTGATGGATGTTATGTATGTTTATAATTTCGTGATGAAGGTGTCTCAACATAACTTTAAAACCTCGTTCATCTTTGGTCTTGAAAGTGTAATATTTCGTATCTCTGGCTTTTAGCAATTCAATGATTTTTTTATAATGTAGGGGCTCTGCCGGTTGGATATGAACTTCATCATTGGGCAATGTTTTAAGTACGTAGTTATGATCTACAATTGCACACAAAGCATTGTTAAGAATGGAGATTTCTTCTATCCCCTGCACATAAATAGGTGGTGGCTTGTTAACTTTTGGAGGTTGCTTGGAGCCATTGTCCAGAGTATTCTTCTATTCTTCTACATCGTCGATATTTAAAATGCCAAAATAATTGGAAGATGGCTTGCCAAGCCAGTAGTTAAGTTCTGTTTTTTTTTTTTGTTTAGGTTTATTAGTTTTTGAAGATATGGTAGGTGACGGTCGGTTTGGTTTGGGCTTTTTGTTAATGTTTGGTGTTTGTTCAGTCGGTATGGCTGGTGATTGCGTTTTTCTGTTTCTTTTATTTGATGCTAACTGTTTATATCCAGTTTTATTATTTGAGTTTTGTACTTTTGTGTTAATTGTTGGTGTAGGCATAACTGTCGCAGAGTTGAGCACAGAAGCGATCGAATCATTGTTGTTGTTGTGGATATGAGTTTTTGTATTAGTTGTTGATGCTACTATTAAAGCTGTTGATGTACAAGCAGTGCTTTGTGTTGTAGTTGCTGATACAGTTGCAGCTTGGGTAGAGTACAGGAGCGTTTGTGGGGAGTTCGCGCTGTCAGAGCAAAGAACTTGCCCACGCTCAGGCGACTTGGTGGCTAAAAATGAGGATTCATTTTTGTTCTTGGAACAGGAAGAGACAAACGAGAAATATGCATTTCTTGTCGTCTTTGTTGCTGAACTGTTTTTTTGATGAGCAAAACTCATCTTAAGGATTTTGTTATAGGCTTCTATTGATACTACCATTTGACGCAATCGGAGCATGGCTGCTTTCGTGAGTACCTGCACAAATTCAGGCATGTGGATGTTCCACTTTGTCGTTACTACACAAACAAAGTGGAAAATGCCCGTCACGTTCTCATGGAATGCATCCGGTTTGTACAACAGAGAGTCACAATAATGTCATAAATGGGCGAGGTCCTTTCACCCCATGGCGTTGTTAAGCACATGCTGAGAGAAGAGGATGCTTGGAGCGCCGGTTGCATCATTATCACAGTATTATGCAACAGGTCTGCAGAGATGAAGTACTGAATAGAAGTGTGGTCTAACCTGCTCTCCCTGGCGAAGTATTACCTCAGTTGAAAGTTCCGCCAGGGTTGAAAAATTAACCAGTGTAGGCCGGGGGTGATTTTAGTATAATACGTAGGCACCATATAGGATCATCGCTATTCCTAATTCTGGTAAATAACCGGACTCACCAGAAAACTTTTGACACAGTTTGGCATGATGGATTAGTATAATCGTAAATTCTATATTGACCTGCAAGGTGTCTAAACTTTTCTGAAATACATAGTACAATTCAACGTTCACTTTTCTTTTTTGAAGTGTATTACAAAAAGTGGAAAATCAAGCTTAGCGCTGAAAACCCTTCTGCAATTCTCTTTACTATTTACTGGACCAATAATCTAAGATATCTGGGTCTGTACTTGGACAGCAAACTTATATTCAAAATTCACATCGCCAATACGTTGGACAAGATTAAAAAAACTAACTGTATGCTCTATCCTTTGATAAATCGGAAGTCGCATTTGCACTTCACAACAAAATGATTATCTTCAAATTAATTTTTGACCCTATCTTGCTGAATGGATCTCAAGTTTGGAGTGATTGTGCTCAAATACAAACAATGCGTCTGCGAATTGCTCAAAACAAACTTCTTAAACTATTTTAATTTACCATTTTATTTTTCAACGGTTCTGCTTTATAAAACAGCCTATGTGCAAACAGTAAAGGAAATAATCAATTCATCAATCACTAAATTCAATAATCGCAATTCACTTATGTAACACACAATGTGTTAAAATTTCCGTCCCACTTTGTCTGCAAACAATCGGGGTTCTTTGTGCAAAATCCTCCTCAGAGTGGTTCGTGAATTCTGTGCTGAACCGATGTTGTTGCGTTTTGGTGAAGACTCTTGGTCACAGCAGCGATCGCACCGGAGTTTGCGGCACGCGTCAGGCATCAAAATTTCACGCACTTTATCTACCAATTTTTGAATTGCATGCTCGGTGGGCGCCTCATTACTTACCAATTTTGTACGCAACTTTGCAATGTTATGGAAATGAAAGACTCACATTCAAAATAAGTATTAGGAAGCATTGCTCCAAAGAGATGCGAACCAAATTCGTTCAGCGTAAAGTTAAAACTAAACTACTGTCGACAATTTATAACGTTAAAATTGACAGCGTATATATCATATCTGTATCATACGTATGTCATCACATACTTAAGCTTGCCAACTTTTGCTCTTAAAAGTAGCATACGTATGAAGGAGAATCATATCGTCTGACCGTAGCATTAGACATACATTATGCGAGAAGCCTGTTTACTCGACAGTCGAACTCCTCGCATCTCTAGGTTTTTTGTCGGACGAGAATAAATATTGAAGTACAAAATAAAATACTGTCGGAAATATAAATTTTTTATATAAAATACAATTTATTTTAGCATATGGACAAGAAAATCTTTTACCTTACAGTTTTTTTTTTGTTTCACATAGTCGTTTAGATATTTTATTGAGGATGCCAGGTTTTGTAAGGGCTAAGTACTTTCCATTCACATAGAAGTATTTATGTTTAAATACATTAAGTAACGAGACTGCGAGACTGAGGCGAAATTATGCAAAAACCTTTTCAAAAGTGAATAGATCAATATATTATTGGGTGTATGCATATGATTCCGCCCTTTTTTGTGAAAACAAAACAAATTTGCTTGTTTAGAAAAAGGAAAATTTATTTATTCAAAGTATGCCCCATCTGCAGCTACAACCTTTGCCCATCTTTCAGGCAATTTACGGATTCCTTGCATAAAGAAGTCCTGGTCTTTTGAGGCAATCCAATTATGAAGCCAAATTTTGATATCTTCATAAGAAGTGAATCGCTCTCCCGTAAGATCAACTGCATCCTTCAAATAAATGAAAATCTGAAGGGGCTATATCTGGTGAATATGGCGGGTGGGGTAGCACTCCCAGTCTTGTCCATTTAAATATGTTTTCACAACATTTGCCGTATGCGGTCTGGCGTTGTCATGTTGAAGAATTAATTTGTCATGCCTATTCACCCATTCCGGTCGTTTTCTTCTATAGCTACCTTCAACCGCATTAGTTGTCGTCTGTAGAAACATCGCCAGTGATAGTATCAGACGGTTTCAGCAACTCATAGTGCACAACACCTTTCTGATCCACCAAATACAGAGCATAACCTTGGTACAATGAATATTTTTCTTTGGCTGTGATGGGCCGGCCTCACCTGGCTTCAGCCAAGATTTTTTGCGTTTAGGATTCTCGTAATATATCCATTTTTCATTCCGTGATTATCCGATGAAAAACCTTTTCTTTTTTGTCTTTGAAGCAGCATTTCACAAATGGTTTTGCGACATTCGATGTCTCGGTCTTTCAATTCATGTGGCACCCAGTTATTGACTTTTTGAACCATTCCCATTGCTTGCAAACGTCTTGAAATAGTTGATTGATCAACATTTAATTTTGTTGCCAATTCTGATTGTGTTCGACAACAATCTTCGGTCAATAAATCTTCCAATTCAGCATCTTCAAATTTTTTGGTAGTTTTCCATTTTCTCTGTCCTCAATGTCAAAATCATCATTTTTAAATCGTCGAAACCATTCTTTGCAAGTTGTATTCGATGGAGCATGCTCACCGTAAACATCAGCAAGCAAACGATAAGTTTCCGCTGCACTTTTCTTTGCAACAAAATAGTGCAATAAAACCTCCCGCAAATGATGTTTACTTGGGATAAAACTCGACATTTTCAATGAATTAGAAATATTTGTTGCTTATGCTTCCACCGAATGTTATACACTG
>JBAMAW010001308.1:0-120479 GCA_037043295.1 Amiota minor
GAATTACTATGAAAGAAGTTGAAGTGATTAAAGAATTACGTAACCAGGAACTCCTTGTTAAGAATTACTTACCCAGTAATTATCACATTCTCAGTCCCAGCAGAGATTAGAAACACTGAAGGCGAAGCGGAAAGATACTTGAAGACCCGTTTTCTTAGAAAAGAATGGTGCTCCAATTAGAATATACAAATAAGTAGACATGGCGCTATAATAATGGCTCCGACAGTTTCAATTGAATTTTTTTTTGAACAGTTTTTGATCTTCAGATCCAGTTGTCTCTGATTTGATTATGCTTACTATCATATGTATTCCCCAGATCTACTTTTCTGGGTTGATGTTGAAGGCTTACAAGATCAGTTCTGTAGAACTGAGAGTACAATTTTTCCCGCGAAGGACAATACCGGCTCGTTACACTCAGTAAAAATGATGTTATTCTGTCATTGCAACATCCACTTCAATGGAGTTGAACATATAAGAAGTTAGCTGAACGACGTGAGACAATTCAAGAACAACGAGTTTGGGTGAAATTGAACCTATTTCTTTATCAAATAATTTTTTAAAACAGTTTGAAAATAGCATTTAAAAGAAATCGTAGGCTTACGTTTTTTTGTCAGGGTAATAGTACACTACTTGTATATTATGTAGACTCAATCTTAATCTTCCATTCGAATTTGGATACAATCTACATCCACGCAACAAATTTCCCGGATTTTTAAGAGTCGACATTCTTTACGTCGGGTTATAACGAATTACATCGGATTACTGTTGAAAGAGAATTGGAGTCTCATCAGAATACTATTGTATTAGGCCGTCCTCCACTTGTTAATGATACTGAAAAGAGACTTCCTCGCAGTACTCCATCCATCTTAGCTCAGATACGAGTAAGATCAAGTTGGTGTCTTATCAACCAGTACTACAGGGAAGGTATAGATCTCTCTGACAACAATCGCTAAACGCATTGTGGTGATTCTCCGCACAATATTTTCCACTTTTCAACTGTTCAAATAAACCGAACGAATTGACTCCCATTGACTTATGGTAAGACTGTACTCTATCTATACTACTTTAAATATTTCCCTTTAATATAACCGACGGAACATAAATTTTAATAGGGTTTTATTTTTTATTTTTCCTACCATCTTTTTTCTATCCCTTACCTTCCCCAAAACTTATTTATTGAATGCGTAAGTACCTACATTTGTGGCCCTTTTCCTGTTACAACAAGAAAAGTCCCACCAAATGCGTACTAGATCTATTATATTTGTATTTCACATAGATAGGTAAAGGTGATAGTCGATGAAGACTTTTTGTATCCTATTCTCTAGGGATAAAACCTGAGTTCCCTTTCTTTCCTCCATGCCTTTCAGACTTTCGATTAATTGACCTGGACATAAGCAGAAAATTTTTGATTGTCCCCCCTAATGTCTTCTTCTTTGCTCACACAGCTTCTGCAAGAGCCGCCAGTCTAGTCGCTTGTGTTCCGATTAGACATCAGTTATGAAACATGACCGTTCGGAGTATATTCATGCGTTTGTACAAGGTTCGGGTATTCCAAATGTGTAACATTGTATAATGTATTGATCCATATGAAGGTGATAATGATAATGATGGTATAGGGTATTTAATAATTCATGCAAATCCAACTACTTTTAAGTATCTTTCTAATTATTTCATTATCACAATTTATCAATTATTATTCTTATGTTTTTGTTACAATGTTTTTTACGGTTCCGGACCCAAAAGGAACCCCATTGCAGAGACTTCGTTGTCTGTCCGTTGGTCCGTCCGTCCTCGGGTCATATTTCATAAACCGCAATAGCTAGCGAGTTGAAATTTTCACAGAATATGTAGTTCTATCCGGGCATCAGCAACAAAGCTGAGTTTATTGCCTGAGCTTTTATCGTTGTTGTTGTTAACCGTTTCTTCATTTGCAGCCAATGATGCGCTTACATTGTGAGATAAGTTTTTTTCTTTTTCAATTTGTTTTGTGTTGATATTTCGAGTTACTTGTCTCTCAAATTCTTGGATGACTCTTTCATTGAATAATAATTCTTACTCAGGCGTTTTTCCATTGTCACTTTGTTTTCCAATTTTTTAGGCGCTTACACACAATTTGTCATCAGCACATACATATGTATGTTTCTGTTTGTTTTTGATGTTGTCTTTAGTATTGTTACTTATTTTTCTTGTTATCGCTCTCTCACTAGACATTCGACCAACAAAAGTTTTCGTTGTCGTTGTATTTTTTAATTTTTGGTGTACTTCTTATTTCACTTCAATTTTTATTTGTTTTTTTTTTGTTTGGCAGCAAAAGTTTTGTTTACGACACTCGCAGTTAACGAGTTTTTGGCGATTCTTTTTGGGAATATTTAACTTATTGCGACGCTATTTTTTTTTTGTTGTTGTGTCGTGCGCCAAAGAAGACAAACGTCTCTCTTGCGAAAGCGAATATGCAGCCACCGGAAGAAAATGAAGGATGCGATGAAATAGAAAACACAACTGTTCAGAATAACTGTGATGAAAATTATGAAGAACAGAAGGAATATGAAAAGCAAAAAGGTGACGTAGCTGGAACATAAACACGCGGTGAGCTAGAAAATGATGAAGATGAAGATTGGGAAATAGAATAAATCGAAGAAAACGAAGAGAAAATGGAAGAGAAAAACGAAAGTATCCAATCTTTCAAGACTTGAAAAAAAAATTAAACTATATAAGAAGCTAACAAGGCCTTTTCTTAGACCGTATGAGGTTATTAAATTAAAATGCAACGGCCCTTATGATGTTTGAAAAGCAACATTAAAGGTCCCATTGTAATATTGACGACTTGAGATTACATTTAATTGTGGGATAGACCCCGATGATCAGGTTGTCCTACGTAGTGAGTGAAAGAAGAGGAATAGAAAGAGCAGCGAATGATTGGGTCTTGGCAAGATACCACAAACGGAATTGTACTTGTTCCAAATAGAACAATACAATTTTTAACGTTAGCAGTGTTTCCGTCAAACTCAACTCCCAAATTCATGTCGATGTACGATCAATAAAACCTTCATTAACATCGACAAACTACATAAGTACAAATGTCGATGTCGGAGAATTCCTTCTTTGAAAATCATTTCAAATGAAAAACGCAAATGTTTCATTAACTTAATACTTTAATGCCAAATTTGCTTTTTATTAACGCCGAGTTTCTTTAAGAAACTTACACACCATTTCAGTAGATTTATGCATATCTTTCGAACGAATTCAAATTTTCCTGGTTTATACTTCGTCTGGTTGACAGTCTTCTTACGGCGCATTGCGGTTGCGATGCGTTGCTGGCTCTCAAGAATTTCACGAATTAGCAAACGGCGAACAGTGCGGGATGCTAGCCAAGCTGGTTTAGCTGTAACACCGGACGAACTCTATGAAATCCAATTGCATTTATTAATTACTAAACGATTACATTATTTTACCAATTTTTTCTTACCATTTTAAATTATGTAGGAAAATTTATTTTTTTATTCTGTTCCAATGAAATCACAAACTGATTCTATATGATATAGGTATGACAATTCTAAAACGTCTACTTAGATTGATTAAAAATACTACACTCTTCAATCAATTTCTAAATCGTTCCAGAGAGTAATCATTTATATTGACGCAATACTTTTTAGTGTTCCGGACCCAAAGGGTAGCAAAAAGAACCCTATTGCAGAGACTTCGTTGTCCGTCCGTGCGTCCGTCCTCGGGTCATATTTCATAAACCACAATAGCTAGATAGTTGAAATTTTCACAAATTGTGTAGTTCTATCTGGCAATTGGCAACAAATACTAAAACTAAAATATTTTCAAAAACTTAAAGGAGTCCCCATACAAGAAACCTTTTGGTTTGTTTGGCAGCTATACGATCCAGTAATCTCACGATCTTTAAATTTAGATGATTTGAGGCTATACATCAGAAACTTATATTGTCGAAATTTCAGTTGGATCAGTCGATTAGGGAGGGTACATCCCATACAAACCCACCATTAAAATTCAGGTTCTCATTAGAAAAACTTTTATCTTTTTTGTCGTAACGAACTGCAATTTAGACGATATAAGTTTTTGATAAAGGCACTATTCATCTGTTGGAATCAGCCAAATCGTCGAACTAGGAGGGGTACCGCCCATACAAACCCCAATCTCGTACGGAACCCTCCGTGTGCGAGTCTGACACGCACTTGGCCTATTTTTATTATTTTTAATGCAAAACCACTCAAGATGAGCTTCACCTTCCTTAAGACCACATTAAACTTTGCAACTGCAACCCAGTTTCCGACTATTGAATATGATGAAACCCACAAAAACATTAACGAACTCTAACCCATGTCGATGTTGTTATTATGTTATTTTGTTTAATACAATATATTACAAATCCAAAAACAAATACGCAAATATTAGATTAACAAACACATCATAAGTTTTACATCATTTGCCAATTATGTTGAAATTTTTAGTTTTTCTTGAAGAAACGGAGCACATTTGTGCATAATTTCTGAACGAACTCAAATTTTCCTGGTTTCTCCTTCCTCTGTTCGACAATCTGGTCACCGCTCATTTCGGCTGCGATGCGTTGCTTTTTTAGAATTTCAATTGTCATACGACGAACAGGGCGAGAAACCAGCCAGGCTGTCTGGACTTTAGCACCAGATGAACTCTGAAATGAAATTGCATGTATTAGTTATTAGGTGATTATAATAGTTTATCAATTCGTTATTACCATTATAATTTTGTAGAAAAATTTATTAGTTTTATATCATTCCAAGTACTTCAAAAATTGAAATGAAATTGACGTTAGAGAAAAGTTGAAAGTTCTATACGAAATTTGACAATTCTAAAGTGACTACTAAGATTCATTAAAAATACTTCATAACATAATTCAATCAATCTATTTTGTTCAAGATAGTAATCATTTGAATTGGTTTTATACTTTCATCTGAGAGGCCTTGTACTAAATAAGAAAGGATCCATGATATATGGAGCACCTCTTCTCAGAGAAACATATTATAAAATATCACTTAAATTACTTGTTGTCATTCTGTTTGAGGAATTGTGTATTGCTTGTACAAGTTCATAATTTGAAAATAGAGGGATGACTTCAAAAACAATTTCCAAGCAATAATTTGTCATTTAACTAGGCTCTTTAGAAATTCGCACCAGAAATTGTCTAGGATGAAAGGAAAGAAAGGCGCATGTCCATATTCACTCATTTAGTTTATGTTTAGTGCCTCAGATATGTCTTGACAGCTTATGTGCAGGTCTTCCTCCATTAGTTGCAAAATTTTATCAACTCTTTCAGTGACAGGCCGACCAGTGCGAGGTGCATCTTTTACATCGAAATTTTCGGAATGGAATCGAAATCTATGTGAAAAATAATGCAACAAATTATGATTCAAGAAGAATAGCTAAGACTTTTAAATCTCTATTGGTGTTTGTCGTACTTTATCTGCATCAAGAAGGTCTTCAAGTTTTCATAAGATTCTTTCATATGGACTGCATGACCAATAGGAATCGATCGTCAAGTGTTTTGGTTAAGTTTTAAACTTATTTACATGAATTACAGTAGAAATAGAAACCTAGCTTTTATCTCTGCTATTATACGTTTTCGTTAAATTTTTGTAGTAAGAATTGTATTCCTTGTTAGAGTTCCGTACACGAAGGGTACCAAAATTCAGGTTCTTTTTAGAAAAACTATTTTGTTTTTTCGACTATCGAACTGAAATTTAGAAACTACAAGTTTCTGATATAGGCGCTGAACATTTGTTAGAATCAGTCAAATCGGATCACTAGGGAGTGTACCTCCCATACAAATCCCCATTGTGCTACGGAACCCTCCGTGTACGAGTCTGACTAGCACTTGGCCGCTTTTTTTTTTTTTTTTGTTTTTTGTTAGGACCAAGAGTCTGGAAATCTGTGAACAAAATACTCTTATAACCCATTTTTCCCAGAGGTGGCCAACGGTGGCCCCATTACGTTAAGAATTTCTGTGGGGGCAGGGTGAAGCGAACGAAGCATGTGTGTACTTGCATGATACAAATACACACATGATTCCCTTGTTTTGCTGATAATTTTTTCTTCTTAATTTCGTTTTATACTTTAGTGTTGTTTTTTTTTTTTTTTTTGTTTTGTACAGCATCCTGTTGGCGATAGAGCGGGCTAAAACGAGCACTCAAATACACGCATATTCAAACTGTTTTATTGAATGTGTATATGTGTTATAAGTTTGTGTATGTGCGTCGTGCACACGCATAAAATTGATAAAAGTTCATTTCTCTATGTTGGGCTGGTCTTCTTCTTCTTCTTCTTGTCCCTTCAAGAGTAAGATACACACATTTGTATACTCTCTTTCCCTCTTTCTCTATGATCATAAGAAACGTGTAGAGAGAGAGAAAGAGAGTAGAAAAGTACATTTTAAGGCGAGCGTGGGAGCAAAAGATCCACAAACCGATTCATTTAGAGGGAGCGCATGCAAAAACAGTTAAGAATCGTAAAGCTCACGCACACCTGATTGTCTGAGCTGGTTGAGTGGTCATGCGTATGTTCTTGTGTATGTATGTGTGTGTCTCTCTCTGAACCGGCATTTTTACTAGTATCAAAAATAAGAGAATGGAGAGAATAAGCATTTTTGTTTTTCTACTTTTTGAGTTTGCAACATTTTTATATTTGATTTGTTTTTTTTTTTTGTTTTTTTTATTTTGCTTTGATTTCAAACTGTTAAGAAAAAAATAGAATGATGAATATAATGAGAGTGGAGACACGTTGTTGTTTGCATACACGAGAGTGGGTGACGAGAGAGAGAGAGAAAGAGAGTGTGCTTGAAAGAGAATCTTGAGATTGCATTAACTGTTGCATTATTGTTATTATTGTTTTATACAACATATAATCACACTCTCTGGTTCCATACTCTCTCTCTCTCTCTCGCTATGCCCATTATTCATGTGTCATGCATTTTGTTTCTTTTTTATCAAAACAAAAAGAAATATTTATTTTTGGATAGAGTCTGTTATGATTTCTCTACTTCTTAATTGTGCCTCGTTCGCTTTTGCTGTTGTTGTTGTTGTTGTTGTACTGTTGTTTGTTGGTGGTGTAGTGTGTAATACTTTGACCCATTAGAACTTGTTGGTGTTCTCTACTGCAACATTTTTATTTTAATGTTCCAATTGTTCAGTGTTTTTTAAACTTAATTACATCGTTCACGGGTTGTACAGCAGTCACGGATTCCATACAAACTGTAAGTATAGTATTTTATACTTAAGTATGTTAATATTGTAAATAACAAAAAAAAAAAAAGATTCTGATCTCATCTAGCTCAAGGCCTTTGTTGCTTCAGCTTTAATATTGTATTTTAGAATTAAGTTTTCTATTGTACAATAAATAAATAAATAAATAAAAATAAATAGTATTTTATACTGTTCTTAATACGAAAGTCAAATTTCGGGCTCAATAGGCTCAGGAATACAAAAGATATAATTATTAAAATCGACCAGGTTTCATTTTCTCAACAAAAATATTTCTGTTGATTATATTTTTATGATTTGTAATCCAGTGAGAAGCAATTCCAAGAACTTTCAGCAAATTTTATATAGGTAAATAGGCTATGCTGGGGAAATCTGAAGAGTAGGTCGCTCCTTGAGTGATAATATTTACAAGTTTCTACTAAAGTTCCTCAAATATCTTATATTAGATATATTGGTATGTTGCAAATCTAAGAATTCAGTCCAGACTCCTCTTTGGTTTATTTATATTACATACTTGTAATATTTTTTTGAGTTGCTTACGGAATTGGTTGGTGCATGTTTTCGTTCAGATAACATTTAGTTGGAAAACAATAGGGGCTTGGTAAGTAATGTTGTTCCAAAATGCAATATTTGAGTTGTGAGTGTCAATGATATTAAGGAATTCATAGAAATAATATTGAATGGAACTGTAGTAGTCTTGAGTAATAAATATTTTTAAAATTTTAAAATGCTTGGAATGTAAATGTTGTTAATGCAAAAATTGTTTTGCAGACCGCTGATAATGACCCCCGTAGAATGTTTACGAAACACTGGTCTACTCAATTTCGTCATAAGCCTTTTATTTTACCTTGCTTACCTTATTTTTTAGGCTTTTCTGGACAACAGCAGCCAGTAGCCTGGCCTAACTTTATCTGTCTAGCATTCTCTCTTGTGCTCGCTACCTAATTCTACTTTTTTTTTTTTTTTTCTTAATATTTGCACCTACAAACACTGATAGACTGACTTCACTCCCTTACTCATGCAAAGAACAACAGAAGCATCAACGTAGCCACTTTGCACGGAGTGTGTCTGTTGTTGTTGTTGTTGTTGTTGTCCGTAGTACGTCGTTTGTTACCTTTGCCGGCTACAAATTATATGCTGCGCTCACTCGCATGTACAAAAACAAAAAGGGAAAATAAAAAGTCTAAATTACAACAAAAATAAATTATCTTCACATTGTCCTACACACTACACCACTCCACACACGCACACACACACACACACACACCGAAAAGTTGGCGCGGCTGCTCGCTCCACTTCAAAAGTGCGCGAGCGTTCGCGATTATTTCTTTCGCTTTGGCATTATCTTTACTTTGGCATTACTTTGCCTTATGCTCACTCGCATGCTAACTTGCTTCTTCTTCATTCGTTCGTTGCCTTTGCTAATGTTACTGATGGTGTTGTTGTTGTTGTTGTTGTTGTTGCTGTTGCTGTTGCTGTTGCTGTTATAGCTTTCGTCGGCATTCTTCGTTCGTCGTCATCGCTTCGCGTCGCATCATATCGCATCGCATCGCGTTGGGTTGTCGTTGCGCTGCCGTCTCATTGCGCTGTTGTTGTTGTTGTTTTTGTGATTGTTGTTGTCGTTGTCGTCATCGTCATCGCCCCAAACTTGAAGGAATTTAATTCAGTTTGAGCTGCTTTCATTGTATTCTTCTTCATTCAGTTGCGCGCCGTCGTTTGGAACGGACGCATAATTTTTTTTCGGTTCGTTTTTCTCTGCGTTTGTTGGTCAGTTCAGTTCTATTACAATAAATTACTACAATTTTTTTTTTTTGTTATAGAAGAAATTCAAAATCTTAATAAAAAATTATAGTAAATCTCCAAGAAAAAAGAAAAAAAAAACAGCATCAGTTATATATTTTAACTAATTTTATACATATAAATTTAATTTTTTTTTTGTTTTTTGCATCAGTTAAAAATTGTGACTTTTTTTTTAACATTAATATTTTATAAATTGCACGGACTTGCATCATAAGCAAGCCAAAAGCAAAAAAAAAAACATAGCAAATCAAAAGATTTGCAAAAATAACAAAAAAAAAATTAAAAAAAAAAATACTTATGAAGAAACATGATATGTGCAATAAATAATTTTGTAAATGTTGTGAATAATTGAGAAAATAAGACAAACCAAAAATAAAACCAGGAAAAGGATCTTATCGAAAATCCATACTTTATTTCTCTCTCGTTTTGCATTTCAGCATCAAGAAATGAAGAACTAATTTTCTTATTGCAGATTTCCATTCCACGGATTAAAATGAGAGAGATTGAATAAATTTGTGCGTGCGCGATTTGGATATTCCTTATGTTATTAAGTATTTTTTTTTTCTAGATTTAAGCGATATGCAATTGTTTCCGGATTGTTTGTGTTTTTCTTGTGTTGTCTTCCTGTTAAGTAAGAGAAGTCATATATCAAGTAAAATTTCTAATTGGGTTTTTTAGAGCATTTTGTTTAAATTATTTTTTGTTTTTATAGAAAATTTTTTATTTCAGAAATTTTTAAATCATCAAATAAAAATCTGTTTTGAAATATGTAAATTTTTTGTTGTAATAAGGATATGAATTTGCTTTTCACCATTTAAATGAAATCATACGTCTAAAATGATTTAGTTCTTCGAAATATCGTTGGGATCTTTGCATTAAGTCATACATACTTGTATATTGTCCAATGAGTTTGTGGGTGGTGCACAGTGCTAAGGTTTTCTAGGTGGATCCAGGTTACCTTATTAAAAATTTAAAAAATTTTTAAAAAGAAGGTTTTATTCGGATACCCCGATTTTGTCATACTCTTCACGCACCCCTAAAAAACTAGAAAAATATTCTGCCTAAGCTACTGTGATTAAGCATACAAAGGCTGTAGACATAAAGCATTTCATCAATGATACCGGAAATATTTATATGAGAGTTGTGCGATCTAGTAATCCTAAGCTTTTGAAATTTACATGGATGGGTAATATGGGTTAAGTACTTATTGTAACCAAATTTCAGTTCGATAATACGGAATGCAAAGTCTTTCTAATAAGAACCAGAATTTCAATTTTGTATGGGAGCTATACCATCCAATAATCATAGTGTCTTGAACTTTACAAGATTAATGGAAATAGATTTGAAATTTATAGTGTCCATACCCAAATTCAGTAGTATGAAAACTAAAAATGGTTTTGTAATAAGTACTTGAATTTTTATAGAAGGTTTGTATGGTAGGTACCCCTACTTAGTGATCTGATTCGGCTTGTTACGACAATTCCATAGCGCCTTGTAAAAGGACAAGGTTATGCAAGGTTTCAGCTCTCTAGCTAAAAAACTGAGGGATAAATTTGCATACATGCAAACGAACAGACATGACTTAATCGACTTGTGTTATCGAGCTTATGAAGAGTATAAAAATCGGCAAAGTGCGAGACAGACTCGCACACGGAGGGTTCCGTATTAAATGGGTGGGTTTATATGAGTGATTCAGTTTGAGTGATTTTCAGAACTGTACAACGCATATATCAAACATTTACAGTGTCTAAATTTCAATTCGTTAGTATGCATATATAACAAAAAAGTTTTTCTAAAATGAACCTGAATTTTTGTGGGGGTTTCTATGAAAGGTACCGCTCCTAATAGTCCGATGAAACTGAAATTTGCACACTATAGGTATTTTATGTAATTCCACCAATTGTGTAAGATGTTTTAAGATCCTAGGGTTACTATTGTAGATCGTATAGCTCACATGCAAAACCCATATGTTTCTTTTATGCGAACCTCTTTCAATATTTAATTTTGTTTTAGTTTTAATAATTGTTGCTTTGGGGAATAGACCAATCAACTAGATATTTCTTTATTTCTAGGACCCCAAAAATTCATTGCCTTTCTTTATTTTTAAATTACTTACTTTTCTGTCATCCATAAGAAGTTTCAATTTTTCTTCAGACTTGAGGGAAACAGCAGATTTGCTAAAAACTGAAGTTAGTTTCTATTTACTTTATTATTAGTCTTTCCAAGACATTCAAGTCCTGAACTAGAGAATTTTCAAATAAATATGTATCAAATTACATGTATTCGTTGTTCATATCAATAAAATTCAATATTTTGCTGATTTTTAATTTTTACAAATTTTTTCCTTTTGTTTCTTTAATTTCTGCATTCTGTTTTCTTGTAAGTAGAATATAAATTTTGATAACTCTTTTTTTCCCCTTTTTAATGTCATATATGTCTTAAATTACTACTACGTATAAATTTTCATTTTGTTATGATGATGTATGAAATACATAAAAAGCTTGAACAGAATGGTGAAGCTGAAGCTGAGTCTGAAGCTAAAACTGAAGCCCAAGAAAAAAGTGAACAGTATGCGAGGTTTCAGCCTCAATAGAGTTGTCAAATCTTGGCATATAAAAAAAAACCTTGATAAATGAACTAAAAATTGACAAAATTATAAATTCCTTAATGCATTGGAGAGAGAGAGAGAGAGAGAGAGACAGTCGAGTGAATTTAAACTACTTTGACATTACTGTTTAAGCTTCAGACTCATCTTTAGACCCAGCTTCGCATTGTGTTCTTTCTTTTGTTTTTTTTTTTTTTGACCGGCTCAGCTTCAGCTTCATCATTCTGTTCCAGCCTTAAAGAAGATATACAGATTTAGGTTACTTAATCCATTAACTTCTTATATCAGATGATTGCAAAAATATTGTCTCTTTGTCTGTGATTACGGGAAGTTGTAGTTTTCCTGAAATCATCTGACAATTAATCTTGCTAAGAATACCATATAAATAATACTCAATTCTAATCCTGTTTTGTAGTCTACTACATTATATCATCATCATAAGGTTAACAAATTTCTTATCTATGGCTTTTGGATTTTTTAAATGTATGTATTATATTAATAAAAAAAATTAAGAACTACCCATGGCACCATGGCCTGGTCTAATCAAATTGAAATTTATACATCTTTCATTGAAGGTTATTCAATTATCAAACAAACTGAAGAATTATTAATATTATTTATTATTTTTGGTTTTGTTGTCTTTAATTTTTATTTTGCTAAATTTGCAAGAAATTTCATATGCTCATAATATAAGGAAAGTGATCCATAAACGTGCATTATAAAATAATACAACTGACACATATCTTTTTTCCTATTTAAAATTGTCTCTTGACAATAAAAAATAAATGAATAAATAAATAAATAAAACAGGAGAAATAAAAATCCATTTAAGTTTGGTTAAATATTTGTGAACAATTTTCGTCAATTGTCTCAATTATTCATTTCAACAATTTTCTTCATTTTTTGTTTGCATAGGTCAAATTTGATTTGATGTATAATAATTTTTTTTGTGTTTTCTATTAAAATATTGTGCTATTGAAAAAATAAAAATAAGAAATTTAATTAAATTGAGTTTATAGTTATTTTTTTTTTTTTTAGTGACATAAAACGCGTTTAAGGATTAATCGAAGAAAAAGGGAACCGAATCCAATAATCCAAAAAATTCCGAATAAAACCGAAAAAAAAAACCCCTCAAAAGCCGACAAAATTGATAATAAGAAAGACAACTTTTGTTCCTAAACTGTAAACATTAAATCAGTTTATATATTAAATAGGTGCAAATAATATTGATAATAATAAAAGCCAAAACAAAATGGGCTCTACGGGGTCCTCAAGCATAAGGATGCGATGCCTTTTTTGGCGAATTTTCGCACTGCTGTTAATACTACAATCTTGTAATGTCTTGCCATCGACACAAGCCAAGGTGAGTACAATCGAAATAAATAGAAAATTCGGCAATAAATTATTTATTAAGAATATTATAAAATTTCAGAATTATTAAATTTTAACAGATCTCAAATTAATTACACATAACTTTTATCAATGAATAAAAGATTATTGAAAGTTATGTCTCTAAAGTTCCATAATATTGGGCAATACAAAGATGATAAAAATAAATTTATGCCATGTTTTTTGACAATTGGAAATTAAAAATTTGCATAAACTTCACGCTTACTTTCTTTTTAGAATTTATTAAAATATTCATTAGAGTCTATGTAGATATTACAATATTATTTTTACTTTGGTCAGACTGATCGGAAATTGGATTGAGTTGGAAATCTGCATGAAGCCTTCTTTATCTTTCATCTAATAATCTTTTAAATAATTTAAATTAATTTTTTTTTTTTTTTTTTGTTTTATTTTACAACAGAAACAATATTTGTTTCTTTAGTCAGTTTCAACTCAATTGCTTTGAAATGACATATAAATATTAATCCACTCCTTGACCCATAGCCATCATCAGTTTATCTGATGTATACTTCTATACTGTTATATCAAAATCAATTGATGGATTGATTAAAACATGTAATATAAATCCTATGTTCGCTTTATAAAACTATATCCGAGTATAAAGTTGTTTTAAAATGCCAAGTTCCTAAACAAACTTTTGAAAACTTATGATATACAATAATTAATTTCTATGTAAACTGATTTTTCCAATTTAGTGCTGAATGATAAGAAAAGAATAAGATTTTTTTGTTTTTTTTGAAAGTAATGTTAATTTCCAGATATTTAATTTGAATTCAGTAATTTCTAATTTTATGTTTATGATTATGATCTATTTACATAATGTAAATAGATCATAAAATTGAAATCATAAAATTAAAATTTATAAATTATAATAAAAACCATTGAGTTCCGTGTTAAGTTGGCTCCAAAACATCATTGGACTTCATTTCTATAACACACAATACAACTTAAGAAATCCAAACATCATTCATAAGGTCAAATAGTATAATAAAAATTTCGCCATCGGGGTAATGAAGGAAACTTGCCTTTGGTCGCTCGGTTTTTTATATAAAAATTACAAAAATACAATATAAAATTCTAAATCAAAAGCATTTTCACACATTATGAAAATTTGGAGAAAAAATAAATTTAAAACACATTAAAAGAGAAAAGAAAATTAGAAATGATAAACGTTTTGATGAGTTTAGCGCCCTTAAAGTTATTTAAAAAATTTGTATACAAATAAATTTGAGAGAACAAAAGATTAACCATCCATGATCCAGTACAGTTTCACCTTAAATATAATTACCTTTATACTTTATCAATTTTATGAACGATCATCAGTTCCTGTGGATTCAAACATAAATAAAGAAGTAAACCGATTATTTAGATGTACGAAAAATAAAAAGAAAGATCAAATTTAATCGCTTGATTCTCATTTGAAACTTCCTAGTCCTGTGAATGAAGTTGTTCTTTCATGCAGATTACAAAGATCCTCAATATATGGGCAAATATACAATATCTGTCTGTATATTTGCACAAAAATATTCAATATCTATTTGAATGCTTTGAAACAAAGGCAGGCGGCCTCGAATGGGCTTATTGCGACATGTGAATGGCTTACAAAAGTATATCTCCTTATGGTTTTTTCCTTACTATAAACCTTACAAAAATCATTTATCATCATATACTTATATCTACTTGTATATGTATATTTAAATGCCTTACAAAGCTCACGATAAAGTGCTAGTGCCATTAAAATTATATGCAAAGGGTACAAGTATACAAAATAAGAAAATCATGAGTAATAAAACTTTTCTTTTTTGCCTAAAAATACACAACAATGTAGCCAGCGATGTGTACAACTATGTACGGTGTATCCCCCCTATCCCCCTCGATATAAACGATTTGTTAAAGGAACCTATAATCAGTGTACAAACATCAGGGAATAGTTTACTATACTAGTTCAATAATATTGAACATACATAAGTATTGTAGTATAACAGAGCGTAACAGTGAATGTTATGTTAGAGTTCCTCTGTTATGAAACTTTAACATTACTTAAAGTTTAAAAAAAAAAAATGATGAAAACTACACCGGATTTGAATTTGTCATTTAATTAAAATATATTTAATATATATATATGTGTGTCCGTATATTTATTATATATTTTTAGACAATGCCCATGACTTTTGTATATGACATGAGGCAACTTAAGTTAAGGTTATCAGGGCTCTTGAAAAAATTTATGTTTTTAATTGAAATGGCGAATTATGAACATCTTCTCTATATGGTTTGTCTTATTTTCTATGAATATAATTATAATAATGTGCATTGTCCGTCTTCATGTTCTGTTATTGATGATGATGATGATGATGATGATGATTATGACGATGATGATAATATTTACTTTATTTATAAAATGCGATAGTTTTTGTTATCAGCAACAGTATTGGATTGGATTGGATTGGATTGGATGGTAATGAGAAATATGTGAAACATGTTTTTTAACATTGATTTTGCTCTTGTTATTGCAATGAAATAATTTCTTAAATTAATTCATTATTTCATTAATCTATAATATAATAATTATCACTAAAACTGTGCTTGATTTTGACATAGTATTCTCCTCTTCCAGTTTCAGTTTCAGTTCCACTTTGTCAGTTTATCATTGTTGCCTTGTAACTGTCAAGACCCTAAACCTTGTACTACAATAGCTTTAGCTTTTGACAAGATCTCAAGATTCTAAGACTTCAATAGACACACATACCTATTTAGTTTTAAACTATAGAATTTACTATTCTCACAGACCATTTAGTCAATTTTTGATTTGATTTGAGTTCTTATCATCATTTAACATTATGTTTTCTTCATCACCATGTACATATATATTGTATGTATATAGTAATTTGATTATATTTATTGGTGTTGGTGTTGTTCTTTATAATATTTTCTTTAATTTTTTCAATTATTATTCTCTATTTTTTTTATTTTTTTTTTTCATTTTAAATTCTCGCAGATATTTTTGTACATAACATAATTTTTTTTTCCTGTTCATTTTGATTGTAAATGACTACTATCACTGAAACTAGAAACCAGATTTATACTAAGTATATAAAATACAGCATAACAACTTGGACTACTCCATACATTTTGATTCAGATTCAGTTTAAGTTCTGTTGAGTTTCATTGCGTTGAGCTGAGTTCAGTTCAGTTTCGTTCGGTTAGGTTCAGGCAACAATAGTTTATCAAATCGGAAGTTGCGTAAATGAGGCCAATACTAAATATGCTAGACTAGAAACCACAAATCAACCATACCCAGAGTATATACCCATGTCATTATCTGTTATCATTTCACTTTAGTAACTAAAAAAGAAAAAGAAAAGAACAAAAAAAAAAAATATTTACTCGTATGAATGAATGAAAGAAAGACAACAACTTAGTTTTGAAAGAAAAATAACAATAGGAAACAAAAAAAAAATAATAAACTTATAGATACAAGATACACAATATTTTGTATACAATTAAAACATGAGTATGTAGAACAAAGTTAAGCAAAGTAAATGCATTTGCAATGAGGTCACATTATAAACAGTAAAACAATAATATTAAAAAATAATAATAAAGCATCATAAATAAGTGAATGAATGAATGAATGAATTAATCATAGACCGAATACTTGTAGATAAGCGACATATTTATTGTATTTATCCAAATAGATTTTGTCTTAGGCCCTGGTTGAAACACCTATAAATACCATAGACTACCTTGCTCTAATTGTGGTGATGGTGGAAAGTAAAATTCAAACACATATTCACTTTCTCTAGCCAATCGGATCCATGAACCAGTTCAGTTCCAGTTCATACTGCGCACCAAATGGGTAAGGGTTGATAGTAGTGTATAGTTTTATCTTCCATCACATGAGATTTCATTTATAAAGATGTGAACTACTATAGTTTTTGTGTTTCTACCTTTATCACGTCTTTATAGAATGATGCTTAATCGTCAGATTATTTAAGCAAAGGCATTTTATAGTTACATATTTTTTAAGCTTTTCTATATACTTCAAATTAATGATTTAGATCTCATTTAACACAACTGATCAACATGTCGCAGAAGTGCTGTGTGCGTTGTGTGTCCGAAAATTCAGACTCTGATTAAAGTAAATTAATAAAAACTAAAATGTTTTCAGAGAGAATATAATACCATAGTCCTCTTTTGATAAAGAAACAACATGTCATTATACATTCCATCACGTTTTATTCGTAAAGATCACTTTTAACACAAAGAAAGAAAGAAGTGCATGCCAACTCTAGAAAAACAAAAAAAAATATCTTTCAGCCAAAAAAGGAAGCAGGCTACTTTCAAGCACATTTATGTCGTCTGCGCTGTTCAATTTTATTTAGTGAATGCGCCCCAAACAATTACTAACCCGCCACCAAAATTCCAAGGGGTTCTTTTCTCAGATCGCGCCAATAATAGGGAAACACATCTGATTCATCCTTTTTAAGGAAATCACGTTAAGATCAATGCGAAAGTTGTAGAGTAAAATTGTCTTACTAAGTCCCAGCATGTGGCCATGTTATTTTCTGCGAAACGGAGTCGTGCTTCTTTGTGGCGCTTCTGTAGTGCGGGTACCTTCTTAAACACGACTCTGACAATGTGCTCCGATGAATTTAATGTTCGCCAAACAGACATGAGACACTTTTCTACTGCAAGAAGCAGCAAGTTGGGAGCACAACTCTATGGAATTGCTCGTTTTATTTATTATATACCTTTTATCCCATGCAGAAAGAACTGGTGTATTTTCGTGAACTTCTTAATTTTCCATAATTTTAATGTTTCTCAAAAAATTCGCAATTATTGTGCGACTACAACCAATTTTCTTTGAGATTTCGCTTACATTTAAGTTTGAACTTGAATAAGCCTTAATTAAGCCCTTTTCTTCTTCCGTTAAACGCTTTTTTAGTGGCATATTAATTAAAATTGATTAAAAACACATTTTCTGCTACCAAACTTTAAAATTCAATTGATTTTTTCACTTTCGATGCTCCTTTGAATTAGTGTCTTATAATTCTGATAAGGCTGCAGCTACGCAAAAATGCGCACATTCCAACTGAAACTAACGGTTCTTTTCCCATGCTGTTCTAAAAATAGAAATTGTACTGTTTTTTTGCAGCTTATTCTTTGTACCTTTATTCACTTTTTTAATTATTTACAAAATATAAGCCACACAGAATTGGCGAGGGTTAGAAGTAAAATTTTCAAATTGTCTTATAATTGTGATAAGCATCATATTTCAGGTCATTTCTTTATTCACTTGCTAAATATTTTTCAGTTAATACTATGTAATCATTTTTCTCTTAAATAATTTTAAAATAGTTTCTATAACTTTATAATTGAGTATTAAATCGTCTTTAATCTTAAATTTGCCCCAAAATTGAAAAACTTCTTATAATTTTTTCTTTTCTCTTACTCTTAGTGAAAGAAAATGTCTTTTAGTTTATATAAAAGTAGAGGCTAAGTAAGGCCTTACTTCTTGTGAGTATTTGAGATTCCTTTCTTTAAAATCTCATCAATTACATCATGTTTGAAGGATGTTTAAGCTTCAATAAAACTAAATATGTTAAAATTAATGATTATTTTTAATGATTTGTATAAACTACTTGTATTGTACAATTATGAATTTATATATTAATTAATTAATTATTAATTTAACATTATAAATTGTTACCATGAATTTCCATGTTTCCATGATTATTTACGTATTTAACAAAATATTTTGAATATTCATTGCGAACATTGCATATTAATAGAATATTTATTACTTTTTAAAAATGTTAAAACTATTATTAAGAAAGTTTATGCTAAATGCAATTAAATACCAGAAATTCTTCATAATATCCCATCAAATCAAATTAGGTACACATTTATAATACTTAAATTGATATGCGAAATTCTATTTTGGTTTTCTGATTCAAATAACATTAACATTTGTGGAAACTAGACGTATGAGTAATATTGTTAAATATCTACTACTTATACTATGATTTTATTATTAATTTGTAATTAGAATAATTGCATCATAAATTAAAATTAAAAGCAAATGGATTTTTATTGATCTCAAACTATGTTTATTTCTTCATGAACAAACAAATATGCATAAACCCTTCGATCCTCAGTTATCACGCTTAAACTTAATGAAAATCTCTTAGATTAAAATGATTTTATGAGATTGTATTGCATATCATGTAAACCTGTCAGATTGTTTCTAAAAAGATTTATGAGTTGAAATTCTTATTAACCCAAAAATTACACACTACAGAATTTTATATAAATATGGAGTAGGGTACATGATTGCTGTTGTAATTGTAGGATAAAAAGAAGGTATATAATTTTTTTAAAGAAACAGAAATAAAATTACCTTTAACTAAATTTTCATTTGTGAAATTGTTGTTATGAATAAAGATTATTCCATTTTAAAATAAAGTAAAATCATTTAAGAAAAACATTTAACACAAAGCAAAACAGCCAAAATAAAACTGAAAAAAAAAAAAAAAACCATCATTGAATTCCGTTCTTCCGATGAGTCTAAAGTCTGAAAGTCTCAAACAACAGAAACAGAACTAGATTTTAATTCATTTGCGCCTGAATCGACGACCATAATTTCATACACAATTGTGTTAAACAAAATCGGATTCTGTTTCTGTTGTTTCCGAGTTATTCCGAAAACTAAATTGTTAAAGGAATTAAAAAAAACATATAAAAGCTTCCATTTCATATCAATCTCAACCCACAACCCGGTGGCGTACCGTAAATCTCTGGCGCTGGGGGAATACACAAATTTTGATGTCCTTTGTGACAAGAAAAAGCCAACCAAAAATTCAATTGTAGAAAAAAATTTCTGATATTCAATAAATCATTAGGCATTCAAAGACAAAATTTCAAATTGGAACTTTTTGAGATTTAAGGCAAGCAAATATGTTTGCAATTTAATCAATCTGATCTTTTACAATATTTATTTTGAAAAACTTCCTTCACCTGAGGCCCCCATCAACCGGAATAGTTAATAGTATTTTCTTGGCAATAACTTTTATAACTTTTACAGAGAATTGAATCAATTGATTACCAGCCAAGTAATTCAAAATAACCATATTTGTAATTATTGACTTTATGATACCAAATTTCATTGAAAAGATCATTTTTATCGATGTCCTTTTGATTTTCATGACCCAAAAAAGATGGAGTTAATGTTTTTTCCAAAATTAGGCACTGTTCTTTTATGATATCATCCTGCATGTGTTCAAACGGGCCTTTTTTTTTCTTAAATAATCGTATTTCCTTTTTTAATTATCGGATTTTAATTTTTCTTAAATTTTTCTTGATTCTGCCGGTCAAAACTATGGCGTCTCAGGCAAAGGCCCAGCCTGCCCATATGGATGTTGCACCACCGGCACAACCACATAGTTTTTGCAAAACTCATTTTACCAGAACTAAACTGACATCTGCTCTGACGTAAAAAGGTTTAATTTCTGGGTCCCAATGGCAACCCCATCCATTTTCCATATTTATAGGAGGCTAGGCATCTCTTGAACTCCTTACAAAGCCGGATAGTACAATATTATGTTCGGAGCCTTCTTGACGAATCAACAACACTAAAAACTCTCAAATTCAATGAAGTATTAAGCATAAATAAAAGTTTTTTTTTTTTTTTTTTTAAGGTTGGACACCTATTTATAATATTGTACTTGATCATCATGGCTATATTCTTTGATTTAGAAAATCTAGAAACTTAATATGAAGACCCTGGTTAAAGTTTTTAATCACTTTTCTTCGAAAAATCATATAACAGAGAGCCTTCTGCAAACCTTCAGGCTTCAGCGAGTTGGCGCTAATTTCTTTAAATGAGGAAATCTAGAAACTTAATATGAAAACCCTGGGAAAAGTTGTAATTAATTAATGATTTTTAGAATCACACTGCTTAGAACAATCATCTAATAGAGAGTCTTCTGCAAACCAGCTAAGTAAGTCAGATTAAAATTGGAATTTGGAATTCTGAAAATTTGTTTTGGTTTGTAAAACTTTTCAAAAGCATATTTTCCAAAATTTTAATGGTGGTCTTTCTTCTGTTCTTTTTTGTTGTAGTTGTTAATTTTAAAAATTAAAATGCAAGAAAAAAGCAACAAAGTCTTTAAATTCAAAAGTTTCATTTTTTATTTTCTTTATTTTTGTTGTTGTTGTATTCTTAGAAATTGTTGCTACAAAACTTATATTTGTCTATGAGTATTTACTCAACTCATCTCAACATATGGACACAAGATGTTTGTCTTTGATATTTCAAGACTTTTGGAAATTTATGCAAAAAACCAGAAAAGTTTCTTGAGGCAACAACATATTGTTGTTTCTTTTGGTATTATTTTTATGTGTTTTCTTTTAACATTTCATTTATTATTCATTTTGTACATAAACAAAGGAATGACTCAATTTGTGGTTTGATTGATTGATTGATTGATTTATTATTGTACTTGCATTTAGTGATAATAATTGGATGAGAAATATATTTATATATGTAATTATATCAATTAGAATTATTGAATGGAAATTAGTTAAGTGTTGACTAGTTTATTTTTTTTTTATTTTGATGTTAGTCAATTTTAAATTGTGAAATGAGTTTAAAATTTTGTTATGTTTATATTCACCATATTCGCAGTTATGTACAATATTGTTCAGGGAATAGGACTGTTATAAAGCTTAGTCAATTCCAAATTTTGAACCAAAAAGTAACAAGCATACAAAGTATTGTACTAACAACAACAAACCGAAGCGAGCACAAGACAGTTGAAAATAACATAAACAAACATTCGAAGCCATTGACGTAGCAATAAAAATTTTGATTTGCGTTTTTGCTTTTCTGCTTGCAAACAAAGTCAATTCGACTACTTTATGACTCTATTCATCCTTATGATATGAAACTTGATCTCATGATCGGACACCCTTTTGTTAATTAAAGTATCGGACTTTAGCTTTAAGTGGACTATGAAAAATTCTTAGAAGAAAACTATTAAATAGCAAAGGCAACAGCAGTAAAAAATATGACACAATACAATGAAAACAGATTTTAATACATAAAAAATAACACAGAATTTACGCCTTAACTTTATATCAAGGCCATGCACGTAAATTTGAATGTAGAAAATATTTCATTTATTAAAATCGTTAGTTTTGACATTAGAAACTTCATTATAAGATATGATAACTGTTTCGCCATAAGGGGCCATTGTTATGCCTAACAGAAGAAAGGAGAATTGGTATGTTGGAGATTTTGAATGCTGTTTGTCTTTTCTTCATCTTATGTTGATATTATTAAGTGTAACGTGTATCAAAAAATATACTTCTGGTAGTAAAGTGTGTGTATTTTCACAGAAGAGAAAAACAAAAATATTCCCTAAAATCATTATTTCATCGTGTTCATAGTACATAAAAAGCGAGTTATTGTATTGTAGTTTAACATGAACACCTGTCATGAGGAGCTAATATTGTTAAGGTGCCGATCGGAAGGATTAAAAAGCTACAATCAACGTCTACTTGGAGTTACATAGGTATGTAGATACGAAATTTGAAGTCGTACTTGAATGGCCTGGTGTTTGAGACCTTAACCGTCACACCACTCGATTATATAATTCAACTCGAAGTCGTATCTAAGTAACAATCAAAGCAACCATCATACTCTCATAACTTTACTGGTTAGAACGGAAACATTTCCGTGACCTCCAGGGCTACCAGAAAAATTAAAAATTCTAGTTTCCCCAGGGTACTACCAATTTGAGCTCCAAAACAGCTCTGCGTTGGTACGCCAAAAATTAAACATACTTAGCTTTCTGGTGGAACAATGTACACCATACTCATGGAAATAGCTTTTTCCCTGTTGGAAGCGAGGTATGTACAATATGTTCCTACCTCATCCATGAGATACTAAAAAATTGTCGTGACCAATTTATTAAAATGGAACAGCTTAAACGATACAATATGTTGTGCTTGAATAAATTTGCTATAATGAACGTTTGTTATAAAAAAGTTCAATTATTTTTATAAATAAAAAAAAAAAACTGAGGAAATAGTGCAGTCTTTTAAATAAAGAAACTCTCTTATAGAAAAGTCTACGGTCGAGAGATACTTTGTCATAGTGGAATCCGATAGTATATTTTCTTTTTGTGATCCACTTTGTTTGATTCCCTGTGTATTTTATTTTATGTGAAATATTTTTAATTATTTTGCTTAATTAATTTTTTTGTTTGTAGCAAAAACTTGTGCATATTTTGGTTATCTAGGACTTATTTTATACTATTGTATTTGCTGACATAACTTTTCATAGCAATAGAAAAAATAAAATGAAATAAAAAATATAAATATTTACGAGTTACGTATGTTCGTGCAATTGTGTAAATATCTACATAATTATTTATCACTCTAAGTACTTCTATTGTAACTAAATGCGAGCGAGATGTGTTCAAAAAGTATGGAAGAATTTTTAAATTAGTTTTATAAAAGCATTAAAAATATTTTGTATCAGAGATTTTCATTTAATAAGAGAATAATGGGTAAGATGTGTTCAATTGCAATTCAACAGAATGATTTTTAACTATCAAAATTTGATTCTATATACATTAAAGACTCTACTATTGTACACAACCCCAAAAACACACACATCCTTTAAACTATTAGAATCGTGTCCATTTAAATTGTAAATAGTTTTTACTTCTTCTAAAAATACTTTCATAAGTGTTAGAGGTATCCTTACTAAGTTCTGTGTGCCTAGTTGTATAACTAGCAATTTTGTTCCCTTAGCTTTAGGTACAACTAACTATGCCCTACATGATTCCTTCGTTTTTTTTTTTTTGAATATGTAAGTTCTATCACGTCATTTCACCTGAGATATCGCCCTCTGCGCTTAACATCATCGTTGCCTTTGGAAATTGGAACAACCTCCGACTAGGCTAACAAGACGTCCATCATTGGTTCGTCCATCACGTCTGTCCAGCTCTCTGACCACAAATGGCTGTGACTAGGAGCATAGCTTGCAAATAAAATTTCTTTAATGGGTCAGAGACGGGTTATTTTTTTCCTATAGATTAATTTTTGTTTAAGTTTTTCATTAATTAAATAAGCTTAATTTTCATTAAGATTATTATTATTATTATTTTTTTTTTTTTTTGAATTTCCTGTACCATAATAATAATCATTTACCTTTAAGTGGCAGCAATTTGTAATTGTTAGATAAATAAATAAATAAAATAATAAATAAAAATAAATAATAATAAAGTATGCACATTTGAATTCTTTTAAAATCGAATATTTTCTTAAAATGATATAATATTTTCTTGCTCAAAGTAAGAATAATTAATAATCATCTATATATATAAAAGAAAGTCGTGTTAGTTACACTATTTATAACTCAAGAATGGCTGAACCGATTTGGCTGAAAATTGGTGGGGAGGTAGCTTAGAAACAGGAGACGGACATAGGATAGGATAGGTTTTTTTTCGTCCGTCCATCTGTCCGTCCTCGGGTCATGTCCTAAAAACCGCAATAGCTAGAGGGTTGAAATTTTCAGAGAATGTGTAGTTCTATCCGGGCATCAGAAACAAATACTAAAACTAAAATATTTTCGAAAACTTAAAGGGGTCCCGAATACAAGAAACATTTTGGTTTGTATGGCAGCTATACGATCCAGTAATCCCACTATCTTGAAATTTGGATGGTTGGTGGGTATACATCAGAAACTTATATTGTCGAAATTTCAGTTTGATCGGACCATACAAAGCCCCATTAATATTCAGGTTCTTATTGGAAAAACTTTTCTGTTTTTTGTTCTATCGAACTGAAATTTAGACACTATAAGTTTTTAACATAGGTGCGGTAAATTTGTTGAAATCAGTCAAATCGGACCACTAGGAAGAGTACCTCCCATACAAACCCCTCCGTGTACGAGTCCCACTTGCACTTGGCCCATTTCTTTTTTTTTTTAATAACTGGGCACGCACAGGGGACGTAGCAACGCACGCCGGGTAAGGCTAGTTTTCTATATATGTAAGTCGCATCTTCTTTTAAATATCCATGTTATTACAATTAAAGTAAAACCATCTGCAATATATGTTTTCTTAAAACTAAAATTGAAACTAAGATTTCTATACTTGAGATTCTGATTTGTTCTTGATTCTTGATCTTGAAGAATATACGATTATATTAATATAATAGCGACTAATTTGAGCAGCCCTCGTACATATTTTTTTTTTTATTTTTATGATTATTTCATATTCCAATTTCCTTGCCATACAAAAAAACAAAACTGTACCAAACTGATAATGTTAGAATAATTATAATACTTAGATGTGCAAAGTATCTATAAATATAATACAATAATATCAATATAAACATGAGATATAGGTACATGCATACAAATGTTTGCATGAGTAGAATATATATGTACAATAGTACATAAATAAATAATAATATAGTACATACTCAAAATGGGTTATTGAGTTAAGTTGAATTGAATTGTGTTTTTCATTGTATATCTTCATATGTATTACATAATATTTGAGGATCTACTTTGCACTTAAAAAAATGCATTCAAGTTCATTTTATTTGTTTTTTTTTTTGTTTTCTTTTATTTTTGAAATACAATAAATAGAAGTGCAACAAATAAAAAAAATATAGAATCATCAACATGATCATTTTTGTAGATTATATTTATTAAAGTTTTTGTTATCATTCGTTGTGCTATAACATACATAAATAAATTATTATTTATACCAAGTATGTTTAATGATTCAAGTGAAACTATAAAATAATATTTGACTTATGATTAAGGTTGATAAATATTTTAAAAACCAAGATAGAAGACACAAATGTTTTGCAAAAGAAAATGTATAGAAATAATGAATACAGTATAGTACTTGGTGAAGAGAATGCATTTCCTGATCTGACAAACTGACGGACTGACTGAGTGATTGTACTGACTCAAAATATAGGTAAATAAGGAAAATGAAGTCACTATTGAATTCATTGGAATTATAAAAAATTGTTTTCATAAACACTTATCATCAACAGAAAAGTGACCGCTTACATATGAAACTCGTGAAGATCAAAATTTCATTTTGCATTCAAATTATTAAGAATTTCTCGTTTAATGTGGTTTTAATAATTTTTCTTTGTTTTGGGGCATTTACTAGCGTTTTACATTAACCATTAACCATTTAACATGTAACATGTACCAGATGTGTTAGAAATATCCGTAGCTCCTTGACAATTCATTTTCTCATTAAGCTACACTTTTTCCTTTCTTTTTCTTTGCCCTTTTATTATCAGTCCTTTTCCCTTTATAAACAAGAATTATGTATTTACAAACTAAGATGTTGGAATAAGTTCCTATCTTATTAGAAAATATATTTCTCAAAGCTCTCAACGAACTTGGTATTGAAAAGAATATACAATATATCGATAATTGTATGTTTTTTGTATTTAAATAGATGGGTATAGATAATAATAGTTTTCATTGTCGGAATATATTATGATTTTCTACTTTTATATCATTTTATCAAAAATTAAAAAGGCTGCCAAAAAATGTCATTGAAATCTATTTCATTTGTTTTTTTTGTTTTTATTATAAATAAATTAAACATTAAGCAACGGTAACCGCCTTCAAACATTTATGTGGCATAATAAGCAGTGATGAAACCTTCTACCACGTTTAGGGTACAATTATTATTTTGTTCTAGTTTTCATGATCGGAAGGTGTAGTCTTTTGAGACGTTGGTATGATGAATTGATACAAAGTGAGGCGAACAGAGGATGATAAAAAAAGTCTTATGATATATCTGCAGTAGTGGAAGTTTATTTCATCAAACACTGTTGATCTCGTTAGGTCTCATACTTATATTCCGAGGAGCCCAGGGCTTAAAATATTACAGGCATCAGAGGGTCCCCATATCTGTATTCCATAGCTTTCTTATCCCAGCACTTGCTATAAATGATCAGTTTCTTATAATCAAGTCTGATAGCAGAAAGCACAGACACTTTTTACATGTTTTACATGTAAAGTGTATAGAATCCCTTTGGGATTAATTTGAAATGTAGTTAGTTGCCATGAGTTTTAAATCATATTTGATAATTATTCTACACACGGATTAGAGCAGATTTGTGTGTCGTAAGAGCTCTCGAAAAAAATAATTTACATAAGAAAATATCATCTATATTTTTTTTAAATTCAAAGTGTGGAATTATAAATTGATTTTCAACAACAACAATGTCTTTAAGGCAAATAATACAAGCTCGCCCTGCAAATATTCACAAAAAGAAGAAGGTCGCTCCAGAATTTTCCACTGAGGAAGAAAAAGCAATTTTAGAGCTGAAGTCTTACTTTTTCAATACTATAAAAATTGACATAAACATGCAGCGCAATATCTACAACATGGAAAAAAACAAAGAAGAAGACCACAACGAAATATATAACAGACGTTTAAAAATTTTACAAGACTTTAAAGAGGAAAATTGTGGAAGCCAATTTTTGGCCAATTTTTGGTTAAACGTGCTTCAGGTTTCGTTCACACATACCATAAACAAGGAAGATGAAATAATTTTAAGTGTAAGTAGTAGGGACATTAGTAAAATGTTTATACGATTATTTATATTAAATCTATTGTCTTTGTTTAATAGAGTCTTATTGACATACGCTCGAAGATCTTCAATTGTCCACATTTTAAGTTTATTATTGAATTCCATTTTGAGCCCAACGATCACTTTTCAAACCCAGTTTTGGAAAAAACTTACTTTTTAAACTTGCTTCCGAACACAGGACATACTCAATCATATGATGGCACCGAGATATATAAGTGCGAAGGCTGCGTCATCAACTGGAAGAACAAGTTTGAACGCGAAAAAATCGTAGATCAAACCTCTTTCTTTGATTTTTTCTCTCCCCCGAAATTACCCGAAGATCCAGAGGACCCAAATTATTGCTACATCAATGCGATACTTCAGAATGATTTTGAGCTGGGTTACTATATAAGGAATACGGTCATACCGAAAGCCGTTCTGTTTTTTACTGGAGAGATTTCCGATTGCCAAATTTCGGAATCTGAATCCGAGTTGGAAGAGATTGATGATTGATTAGATACTCTGAGAAAAGGAAGCTTCCGCTGATGAAAAAGACAAATAGGTTGATTAGCATTCATAACTTATGTAATTTACTAAAACGCGCATTAAAGAATTTGAAAATTTTAAAATACTCAGGATAACAAGATATTTTTAAATATATGTTCAAAATCTGTAAATCTATTATTTCTCCTTGTTAACACGGTTTTATGGAAAAGCTGTGACCAAGTATAAACTTGTCAAACTGAGTCATTTACACAGACTTCAGCAAACCGTTTGATTCCGTAAATCATGATATTGTATGCTTTTACATAAGCAATACTTTTTAGGTTTTCCGCAACATCTTCTTTGTTGGATTTCTACCATATATTGTATTGGTCAGAGCGTTACTTACCGTGGAGTGATGCCGCCGCACATGGTGATCGACGTCCGAGGAATGTTAAAACACGTTTACGACAATCGTGTTCCTAAATATTTATGCGAATACCTGCAACTAGTATCGAAATTCAACAAACATGCAAGCTCATCAGACGTAAGTACCAGTACCAGTTGAGCCAATCTTGAGAAAGGTCCTCTAACAGGGTCCTAGTCAAATTGCACACGAGCTTGCTGCTGAAGAACTCGAAAGTTGTGAAGCCATCACCACATTAAAATTACAAGAACCTCATCGCTATGAAAATAGGCCAAACTATGTCATACTGAAAATACTATTGCGTTGACAATCAACAGTCGAATCTATTAAAAGTGAAGGTGGATACTACCGTGCTGCTAAATAATGTGAACTTAATAAAAAATCAAAAAAAAATCAAAATCGTCAAAATCAAGAAAATGTATCATATGTCATGTTAGAAGCTCCCCAGCATTTACGATCAAAAGACAAGCCTCAATTGATTTCTAATAAGTGTTGCCTATAATTAAGTTATTCTCTCGACCACTCGAGACTTCATAATGAAGTGTCGAACTGAATATGTATAAGAATAAAACAAACGAATTTTTAACATTTGATTGTATGTTCGGTAAATGTTGATTTTTTTTAATTTGTTTTTTTTTTTATTAATCGATTCTAATCTCATTCCGAGAAGTCTCGATTTCTCGGCACGTCCCGGGGCTCTGATCGTGGGTTGTCTCGTGTCGCAGGACTTTGCAACAGTGTAGACTTCCCAAACCCTAAGTCCGTACATGATTGTAATACCAATTATACCGTCTGCGCCTCGCCTCTCTTAAATTAAATTGAAACTGAAATTGAAACAATATAAGTTTTTTATATAAGCGCTGCATATCTGTTGGAATCAGCGGAATCGGCTAACTATTTCCCATACAAACTCACCCTCAAAATTCAGGTTCTTATTAGAAAAACTTTTTTGTTTTCTGGACTATTAAACTGAAATTTAGGCACTATAAGTTTCTGATATATGCGAAATCAGCTGTTGTTGAAATCAGCCAAAGCGGCCAACTAGGAGGGGTCCCTCCCATACAAACCCCAATCTGGGACGGAACCCTCCGTGTACGAGTTTGAGAAGCACTTAGCCCATTTTTCTATATTAATGCCAATGTTCCGACGATTGGCCCAAGCGTGGCAACTTAGCAAGTAAGATTGGGTCATATCCGCTGACAAAGTAGGGGAGCATCATTTGCTGTAATGTCATTATCTGGTACCGGCATATCTGAAGTATAGAGCGTAATTAAAACTGCCGCAAGGACACTGCCCTGCGACAACACCAGCCCTGATGTACTTAATGCCAGGAATTGTAGGGTGAACTCTTACGAAGAAGGCTCCATCCATTAAGTTCTTCTTGGGTAAAAAAAGCTTAATAAGTTTGTGGATAACTTAGTTCTTCTAAGCCATACTCAGACAAAGGTTTGCATGACATCAGCCAATAAGAAGATACAGATTACCATTGTAATACTTGACTTGAACAGTTTTGTCAAAACAACAAAGAGTTATTTCTATTTATTGTACAATATATCTAAATTCTGTTTAATTACTTTTCATTGACAGCTCCAGTTGATCTAAACTATGCTTTTGCCCATCTCTGTAATTTTTTGAAAATACAAAGTTGCTAAGCAAATCAACTCAAATCAATTATAAATTTGATTACATTTAAGTGAAATACTAGAAGATTTATCTATTTCAATAATTGTTGATATTTTGACTGCTGCTAAGTGTTTGCATATGATTAATTAGACCAGAAAGGACCTGAATTTACTTCCTTTAATATATTAATATTGTAAATGTTTGTATTAAAGATAAGACTTGTATGACTCTTAAAATCATTTATGCTATATTAAATGACCTTAACATTTTCCCTTCTGGTTAAAGCAATCACTACTATTGTATGTACTATTATACATATTTATCATCTTAAATTGTCTTTCATTCCTCTATTTTATCATCCTTTCCACTATCACTATCTATACATACTATATGATGAATTTAAATTTAAGTACATTTTTTCTAATGGTCTAAGTCTTTAAAAAACTTGAACTCTTGAACTCACCCATTAAATAACATATGTTTGTCATGGTTTCGTTTAAAAACATTTCGACTCCTTTGCTTCTCTTTGTTCATTTTTCATAATAAAATTCGATTCATATCAAAAATCACTTATACTCGTATGCACTTGAGTCACTTACTCAGTCAGTCAATTGATGTTCTTCAGTCATATGATGAGTATGAGATAAGATCACTTTTTTTCCTTCATTACATTTTTTTTTTTTTTCGGTTTGTCTCCTTCAATTTTTACGATTTGAACATATTTTGCAATTTCGCAACTTTTCCAGAAATTTGCATTTTATTTATTATGTAAAATCGTTGTAAATCTTAATCGCATTAGGAAATTAAAAATGAATTAAAAAAAATTGAACATCATCATCATCCGGATCATCATCATCACTATTAACATATATTCATCATTATGTTGCGGTATAATTTTTGAAGCATAAAATCACAGATGTTTTTGCCGATGATAAAGAATAATAATAACAAAAACAAAACAAATAAAACTATAAACAAAACTAAAGAAAAAAAACTCAAGAAAATAAAAAAAGAATCAAATAAAATATTTTGAAATTTATGTAAAATAAACTCATTGAGTTAGTTTATGAAGTGACATAATTCTAGGCCAGGCTAGGCCAAGCTTGGCCAGGCCAAGCGTCTGTTAATTGCATGCAAATTCATTAAAATGAAATTTATTATTTCGTCAAATAAATTCATTCTCTCCACTTCTCTTAATTTTGTTGCTGTTTAACAAATTATTTTTTAATTGGAAATGATAATTAAGTCACACTCATCTATCTACTTACTTACTTACTTACTTATAACATACAATAATATAAATCTTCAACGTGTTTGTCTTCCTACCTCAATCTACATCTCTGCACTATAACACACAATATTATGAGTTCAAATTTGAAATGAAATCGAAACTGAAACGTTAACGAGTTGCTAAAACAGATGTTGGATATTCGTTCGTATATTTTTAATATGTTTTTTGTTTTTTTTTTTCTTGTGTTTGTTTTTTGTATTCAAATTTTTGGTGGTTTAATCCGCTGATAGTAGCAGGAACCAATTAATCGAAAAATCGATAATCAAAATCTAAATCTAAGGGCAACACAAAATCTTTAAAGTAACATTATTAAAACAATATGTTAATTAATTAATTTTCTGTCTATATTTTTGTTTACATTCCACAAAATATTGATTTTATTGCATATTCAAATTCTCATAAAGTTTGTAACAAGAAGAATGGAAATCATGGAGATGAAATTGTATTTATATTTATTAATAATTCTCTAAGCGTTACCGGTTCTCATACCCTTAGGGATCCATGGTATTGTTACTGCAATTTGACATTCTTATGATTGGTTTAACAATATTGTGAGTAGATACTCATGTAACATAAGTTTAAGCTCCGCTGGTCTAAGGATTAGCAGTAAATATTTATTTGTCTATCATAAAATATCCAAGTTTTTCAGTTTGCATAAGAAAAAATAATAATAATAATTATACGCATTTGATGAAATCAAATTCGTTCAATTTCCGGACCCAAAGGTTACCAAAACGAACCCTATTGCAGAGACTTCCTTGTCCGTCCGTCCGTCCATCTGCCCTCGGGTCATATCTCATAAACCGCAATAGCTAGAGAGAAATTTTGAATTTTTCACAGAATGTGTAGTTCTATCCGGGCATCAGCAATAAATACTAAAAATAAAATATATTCAAAAACTTAAAGGGACCCCATACAAAAAACATATTGGTTTTTATGGATCCAGTAATCCCATGATCTTGAAATAAACAGTTGGTGGTTATATATTAGAAACTTATATTGTCGAAATTTCAGTTGGATCGGACCACTGGGAAGGGTACCTCCCAAACAAACCCACCTTTAATGGTACGGGTTCTTTTTCGAAAAACTTTTTTTGTTTTTTGGACTATTGAACTGAAGTTTCTGATATAGGCACGGTAACATTTGTTGGAATCAGTCAAATCGGACCACTAGGGGAAGTACCGCCCATACAGGTACGGAACCCTCTGTGTAGGAGTCTGACTCGCACTTGGCCCATTTTATTAAATCTCATGGCAGATGATCAATTCTATAAAAATTCATCTTGAAGAACAATTATGCAACAAATTTATTGCCTAAAACCATAAAAGATTATTATGATTTTTTTTTTAATTTAATGAGATTTGATATTGAGATAAGTAAGGATTGTCAAATTTTGTGAAAAATATTTTAATATTTTTTTTTTTTTTGATGGTATTGAGATGGATGTTCAGAGAGACAAATATTCAGAGAGAATTCCAAGATTCCAAGTAATAGTTAATATAAGAAGTCTGGTTTATATAATATCTCTTCTTATTTACAAAATCTACAGTAGTCATTTTGACCCAATTTCCTTATTATTCTCTTCAATGTTAAGTATCCTGAGATTTAACTTAGTATTTCTAAAGTTTATATGCCACTCCATTATCGAATGAATGGAATGGTTTTTACCATTAAACTATATAAAGATTATTTTGTTTCCAATTCAATCCAATATTTAACTTAAAAGGCATAAAATTTTTGGTTAAACCGAATTAGTTTTTACTTGTATCTATTCTGTAACCAGCAAAGTTTCCATTAGTTGCTGGTGGGTTAACCCTGCTGTTATTATTTTTCAGATTTAGACTTTTGCCTTTGATAGCTAAATATAATAATGTCCAGTAAATGACCCTTGGCTCAATTATCACATTTGTTTTCTGTTTAAAATTCATAAATTTTTATGAAATTTATACATAGAATTTCAAGTTTCGTTACGGTTTTATGAATATAAATTAACATAACAATATATCCAGTAATACATATTTTTAATTTACAAGTAGATAACTAGATGCCTAATGCTACCCATTAAAAATTGTCTATTAATTAAAAAACCATTTAAGATTTTATTTTAAAATAAATGTATCTACTTAAACACAAAAAAAAAAAAAAAAAATAAAACAAAACATCACTAATGATTTTCATTTTAGACAACTTTATAAGTAGATAAAAGCACACAAAGATATAGATAGAGACACAGGTACAGATTCAGATTCATAGGTGTACAGATAATGACAGATCAACAATGTAAACTCTTCTATATATATATATATATATAATTATAAGCAAATAGACAAATATACTGATTGACTGACTCACTAACTAACTGACTGACTCAGTAATTAACTGACCGAGTGACTGTCAAACTAATAGATGACGACTGAGGTTTCAAATTCATAGAAAAAAAAAAAAAAAACTTTTAACTTTTGTCTGGACTTCTCCCACCCAACTTAAACTTATTCAACTTGTCTACGTACCCCATACTACTTCTCCATTGCCTCCATTTGTTTGTCTCGACTTTGTCTGTCACGTATTCCAACTCAACTGTTGTTCTTGTTGTTGTTGTTAATCGCTTCATGTTTCATTTTGTGCTTGTGCCATGTGTACCTCATAGATACATACATACATACACATGTATGTTGTATCTATTGTAGTTATATAGCAAACATTTGATGTTTTTGCTGCGGCATCCATTTTTTAAACTGTTTTGATTGTTGTATTTTGTTTTAGTTTTTTTTTTTGTTTTCGGTTTTTACTTTTATTTTCTAAAACTCATGTCAAAATAAACAATTAGCATTGGTTTATTTTCATAGGCAATATAAAAATATATTAATAAATAAATAATTGATTTGGAAAATAACAAAAACATAAAAAACGAAAACTAAATTTTAAAAGCATTTCAATGTGGCAGAGGCGTGTTTGGCCCTAAAGTTGTATAATTTAATAGAATTTATTTAAAAAAAAAATTAAATTATAAGTTTCATTTTACCCGTAATTACGAGTATGATAACAATAACAATAAGATACTTTAGACCCAATGGCGAAGTGAGGAAAAGTGGAAACACAAAAAAAAAAAAAACCAAAAAACTTCTTGTCTTTCGCCAAAGTGTTTTCGTGATTAACTTGGGGGCTAAAGCCAACGCTTGGAATCACTAGTCCTAGTGTCCTTAAGTATGAACCTCCTTTGTATACTAAAGGTGGTATGCCAGAAATGGGAAATAAAGCCCAAACCAGGACACAAAAAAAAAACAAAAGCCAAAAAATATTTATAAACCCTGAACATCTCTTTCTGGCTTTACTACCCCGGTCCTCCAATGCTGTATTTCTTTAACACTTCTTTAATTGATCCAAAATAATTAATATTTTACAATTATCGTACCGTATAATGGTCCACATTAGAGATTATACTCTGCCTGCTTTATACTCTAAGATCATGGATCAATTTTGATAACTTTTGTTAACTTTTTCATAACAAACTAAAACATCATTATTGTACTTACACATTATAAATCTGAGTATCGCCATCATCATTTCTTAATTTCGTTATCTCATATAGTAAACATTATCTGTGTGATGATCATTTTTTGAAACAAGTGCAATTAATAGTCCTTTAATACTCATGATATCGCTGAGAGATTAAATTTATCGAATTCGACAGTTCATGATCATTTGAAATACCTAGGTTTTATTTCAAAGATGAACAAGTGAGTTGCCCATGTTCTAACAGAAGGAAATTTGTACTAGAATCCCATTTTGAAGCGCATCATTACTGGGGATGAGATATGGGTTATGTTAATCTATGTTAAACACAACAGATCATAGAGATAAAAACATGAACTTCGAAAGTCAAAAAAGATGATTGTTGGGATTTCAAAGGAATTATTGTATAATTTTTTGGTAGCTTCTATCGGACAACACTATAATCAATTCTAAAATACAATATAATGTCACCAGCTGGACACATTTATTGATTTAAAGTTGATGAATAGCAAAGGTGCGGTTTTCCAACAATATAATGCAAAACCTGTTACAAGTTTACCTAACTCACTAAAAATTTTTACAGTTTGTTCCAATTTCTACAAAACTTTTTAGATTGTGAAACTTTTATTTCAAATGGGGAAATCAAAACGTCATCAGGGAAGGAAACACTACAACACTATATCAGAAAACCCTTTGATTTATGTGCAGATCAGAGATTTTAAATTTGCACATACAAATTTCACAATTGTTATAAAACTATTTTGTTGTATTGTTAGAGGCCCCGAAATTCTGTTGAACTTTTGAAATTCTATTGTGCTCCACCAATAAAATATTGTAAATACGCGCCAATGACCTTGAGATAGCATAAATTATAAGACAATATATTAAGTTCTTTAGAACATTTTTGTTTTATTTAATTTAGATTTTGTTTTGAAATCTCAATAATATTTGAGTGGAAATTTATTTTATTTACATTTGTATAGTAAATCCGTTAATATTTAATGATATGATGGATGTTGAATGAATGCATGGTTCGATGGATGGATACCAATAATTGGATAAATCGATGGATGGGCGTATGTGTGAACACGTACAGTTCACAAAATACTTTAAATCTGTCTTGCTGTTGCGTCATGTTGTGTCTTGTATCTGTTCAACCATTGAGTTCGTTTGTTCGTATCTCAGTGTGTTTTGGTCATGTTACATCTGTGTACATATGTCTGACATTTAACGTAAAGTAATAAAACGAGAAGAATAAAAAAAAAAAAAAAAGAAAAGAAAAGAATAAAAAATTACATTTTAAATGTTTCCCTTTATGTTTTATTTTATCTTCATCGTTATTCGTTTGTAAGCGTGAAGTACTCGTTTGTTGTGAAATATTTAATGGGATTTTAAGTATGTGCCAACAAAAAAGACCTGTTGCATTTGTTCTTCCTTCTTACTTTTATACTGAGTATATTGTATAATATACTATGCTTGTCTTGACCAGGTGTATTACTTATTTATGATTCATCCAGGTAACAATTTTTTTCCTTTGTTTCTTAATTAACTTTTAATAAGTTCAAAATCTGGGTCAGTTTTAGACAAATGACCTTGTTTCAATTTCATGGGCTTAAAGCTACTAAATATTTGTATATATATTGTTCATTAGATTTTCATATCAATGATTCTTAAATGATTAAAAATTAATGAATAATCAAGTATTGTAACAATAATAGGATTCGAATGATAATGAAAATTTTAAAAGCACACTGCACTATTGGATCAAAGGATGCATGTTTACATTAAGAATTCTGATCCAACTATGAAGATAAGAAAGAATCCGCAGTCTGTATTCAGCACCTCCTGATGTGAATGCTTTGCTCATTTTGGATAACGGATCCGGACACTTCTTCACGAGATCTATATCTATTGTTGAGGCCAAATAAGGGTATCTTAAAGTCAACTTCCTAATTACGAGTTGATTCACTAAGTAGTATGACTCAGTTTGACTTTGGCATTCCAATGACCAATAAGGCGTATGCGGTTGATTCTAATTGGTCTTCATCATAGGTTACTACTTGCTTATACATTTTTTGACATTAATTTAAAACTATTCAAATAGTTATCACATAAGGCTCAGAGACCATTTCAAAGTTCGGTAACTCGGTCTAATCCGTTTGTCCAGAATTGCACATGTAAAATACATCACAGTTATGGAAATTAATTTGGCTGCTGCCCACAACCACTGTACTTTCCTTGTTGAAAATATTGTAACTAATATACTGGCAAATAGTAAAACTCAACTTGCCTCTACACTATACAAATTTTGGGCATCACCGCCCAATGTTACATGAAGAAGGTGCATAGTTGCCAAACCAAAGTTTGAATTTCTTTAAAAAAAATACAAAAAAAATTTAATATCAATTGGTGTAGAATTTAAAATAAAACTATTTGCAATGTAACTTGAAACCTTTTAAAGTGGTTAGAGTAGCAAAATAGCTGAACTGACATGAGTTTAACTTTCAAAATTTTGAAACCACTGGATTGGCAAGAAATTCATTGCCAAATTTTATAATTGTTATAGTTAAAAATTGTATCGGAAGATTTGAAATTTTAATTTTGGAAAGACCTTTTCTTAATTAAGAAGTTAAGAATGTCAAGAACCCACCGCCTCCAATGAATACAAAGCCAATGACTTGTTTGCCAACCCAATAAAATGGATACCAGATATTACAATTTCGATGTTCCTTAACTTTTGCACCCAACTTAAATAATATTATTATACTCTTCACACAGTGAATTGTATTATTAGTTTGTCATGAATTTTGTGACAGACATCGGAGAAGAAGAAGGACGTTTTTGCTTTTTTTATTATCGATCTGATATTGGGATAAGACAAGTACCTGATCCATGCTTATATGACCCTAGGATTATTTTACTGACTATACCCTAAATATAAGTCCAATCTATAATCAATTTTTTCTGAATTCTCAACTATAGGCATAATCATTTTCTAGGGGTGCGTGAAAAGTATAACAACTTCGGCATAACCGAAGTTAACTTTCCTCATTCTTGATTTTATTTAAAGTTTATGTATGAAATGAAGTACTCAATACTTGAATAAAATTAATTATAATAAACGAAGAGCTTCATTTGTAACTCGTCACTCGTTGAAAGTTGAAAGTATTACAAGTAGTGTGAGTACTATGAAAAAATATCTATAGATTTGTAAAGAACATGAAGCAGCTGCCTTGAATAATACAAATATACTTCAGAATAAATGTCACAATAAACATACTTCATTTATTTATGACAAAATGTCAAAATACAGTGGGGCATGCCATATGTTGCGCCTGCATTCCAGCCTGACTGACTCTCCGAGTGCCTGCCTGACTGACTGACTGTCTCACTGACTTACTGAGTGCCTGTGACTGTCATGCGTAGGCGTCAATGCATCTACATACATTTAGATTGTATCAAGAATCTTTTACAGTTCAACATTTAATCTAAAAACGCTTTTGTTTAGCATTTATTGCGACATTTTCTTAAATATTCTTATTTTTCATTCTTCATTCTTTTTGTTTATGTTTTGATTTTTAGCCATTTACGCAAGGCAATTACTCAAAACAAAGTGCTTCATTTGTAAAACGAAATGAACTGAACTTAACCACTCTAAACATATATGAAATGATATATGATGAAAGTAAGCAATCGAAAAAAAAAAAATACACACAAATGTAAATGTTTTTAAGATTTGTAAATATATTTTATGTGGCAGCCATACATGCAAATTGAATTTGGAAAAATAGAAATATACACTACTTTATCGTGTACTTATATTGGTCTCACCAAAGCTTAGATACTCTGCTCGAAGTTATTCTTCTTTAATTTCTAAGATTTAAGATACTTCTATCATTTACTATAAAAATCAATGATTCTTATCAATCTATATTTCTTTTTTTTTTTCTTCCAAATAAAAATGTAAATGTTTATTTGTTCATGTCCAATAAACTCGAAAATTTCAGTAGCGATTACTCTGAAATTTTGACACAACCTTGCATTCGACTATGGCTGTGTTTTAGGATACTTAGTATTTATATACCTTCTATTATTAACCTGATATTTATAAATCTACTAGAGTATCCTGCCCGACGTCGTACGGCCAATCGGATTCCTTAAACTTCACTTTCAGTAGAACGCAAGTGGATTGGGCCATACCTACAGTTGCGGTTTCGCACCATCGCTATTAATAAGTTGAATTGCAATTCTGGTATTTCATTTTTGCTTCCCGCTGCACTTTAATTTGGCTAAATGGATAGTCAGTCACATTAATAATTCCAGTGACTTACCAAATCCACAACAATGCACAGCTCCCTGGTCTTGCCTTAAGTGTTATTGTATTATTGAGTCCTTTAATTTATTCAAAACTAACTGTAGTACATTGCGCAGAATCAGACAAATCAAATGCAGTATTTGATCCACCAATTTCTCGACAACAGCGTCACATATCGAATCCAAAAGTACTCTGTTATGTTCAAGGCTAAAACCAACCATGCACGCATTCACAAAATGTCATTGCAATCAGATGAACGAACGGTATAGCCGCGCATAAGACTCAATATGAACACACATAAGAGAAGTTCAGTGACATACACACTCACAGAAGAATTATATATATAAAGATTGTGAATCTAAATCATTCTCAGATCCTCTTGAACACACACAAAAAATTTCATCAAAATCGGTCCAGTCGTTTAAGAGAAGTTCAGTGACATACACACTCACAGAAGAATTATATATATAAAGATATATGTTGCACAAAAAAATTGACAACAGGAATCCTGAGTTCATTGTCAAAAGAGTAAAAAAATTATATTGCATTGTCGTCCGATCGATTAAGCAATGTGTAGTGTGCTGTAAGAATGTAGATTAGTGAGCAGTTGGGGACTCCCCGAGTATTATTAAATTATTTTTATAACCACTGTTTGTAACTACAATAAGCAATTGGGCCAAGATTATTAAAGTTAAATAAGCTACATAAAATTTGGAATAAAATTATTAAATGTTTAATTGGCTTATGTGACAGGCATCCGGGTTTTTGTCGTTGGTTTATTGTGTTAAGCATCGGCTCACGGTCCCTATATCGATGGTTCAAAGCCATGACTTAAAATCATTATAAAATACTTATAGTCAACCTGTTTTTCCATTCATGACTACTAAGCACACTTACATATTTTTATCTGTGCTCTTTATTATCCACTCTTTCGGCAATGAACGCCACAGGAAATTGAAGACACTTAAAAATTAATACTACTGTTGTTTTTTTTTATAATATTTTTTAGTGTTCCAATTTGTTGAGGCGCAAAGTTATTTGATCACCCTCGCTCTTATTACGATTTCGTTTTTTGTTACAGATAGAATATGTCATTTGTGGTCATAAAGTGCATGGGGTGTTTAATAACATTAAGAATACTATCTGTAATATTCATCTTTGTGATGACACGTAAATACATTAAAATGATCTATATACATGCGTTTCCAGCTCCAAAACGTTCGATCAGCAGATATGTTCTCACATCCGTTGGGAACGGAAAGGTGCCAATTGATCTGAGCTCTCGAAAAACTTTATTGTCTCATAACTTCTGCATTTTGGTGACGTCAAAAGATGAATTGATTGCAAACGTTTTTCCAAGTAATCCAATCTATCATAAGAACGACAACGGGTTGAGTGAAAGGGCTATTCTTGCTGCCAAAACACTAAAAAATTTGTGGAACTTAATAATATGATTCTGATGAATATTCGAGACAAGGCTTTCTCTTTTCGTTTTCATGTCCAGAACAAAAATTATTGAATATATAAACATATTAGACAATTTGGAAACTCGGGATACCAACAAAATTTTTGTCGTTGTTGTTTGAAACCTATAGACTGGAGAAAACATGAGAGGACACGATTCCCTGGGCGAGTTGTCAAGCTTATATGTTTAATAGTCTTTCTCCAGCCTGAGCCACAGGAATTCCTGAATTATAAAAATAAAACCATTTTCAGACATAATAATGGAGAGCGATAACTGAGAACTAACAAGCTAATTTGTATTTATATGGTTTTGTTTGAATTTTATCTTTAAATCATAAATACTAAGGGACTCTGACTGTCAAAGACTGATAAATGTAAGATGTGAATATTCTTATTTTTGAGTTAAAATGCTTTTGTTTAAAAATACAATATATACAATAATATGATAGATGATTATTTGACCAGTTTACCAACTTCTTCAGTATAATTATGATATAAACTTTAAGAATCTAATTGGTTTAAATGATAATTATATTTTCGAATTATCAATATGAACATTTGTCTTTGTTGAAATTTGTAAATATCAAAGTCAAAATTTGTGGAAACTATTGTAGTTTGCGTTGTTATTGTTTGTATGAAATTTTCTGGAAATCTCAAATACTATGGGACTTTGTGGTGAGCATGCAAACAGGCTGACAACCTTTAGAAGTCATAAAACTCGTAAGTCTAACCATTCTATATTCAATTAAAAATTTGAGGAATTTATGACAATAAACAAAACACATTTCACATTTTTGGGCTGACGCAAAACCTAAAGAAGTGTTTTAAAAAGGCAATAGATCAAAAAAAAGTGACTGTATGGTGTGGAATTTCAATTACTCTAGAATGGAACTCGATATCGAACCATGATTAGAAACTTATTGGGGGATCAATTGGAAGATTTTACTGTGATATGTCACTTGAAAAACATTTTGTTTTTCATTATTAATCGGAACTAGTATGATTTAGTTTGCAATAAAATTAAAAAAAAGATTTCACACAATTTATGTTGTTAAAATTTTCAAAATACATCAAATTTGAACATTCTAACAATACTTAAGAGGCTCCCCTTGAGTGAACATGGTGCACAGATTAGTCGAAAAGTGTAAATATATCTCCCACTATACTGAAGTGTAATTTTTTGTTTTATTATTTTGACTTGATTTGTTGAGATGATTTTTGACAGACTTTCTCTCTCTCTCTCTATCTCTCTCTCTCTCTCTGCTGTACCTAGAGTACGTTTTTTGTCCAAGAATTCCATTTCAAATTCTAATAAATTTGCTTTCTTTGCGGGAAAGCATTTTAAATTTGTAATCTATCATCTTCATTATTGCCTTTGTCATCACTTGCAATAAGAATTGACATAAGTAGCCTTGTCACCTATGCATTATACTCGTGTATTTATTTACAATATTTTTTTACTTGAAGTTTTCTTTGTTTTTTGTCATTATTTTGTTTCAATTTGTTGCTCATCATCATCATCATCATCATCATCAGACGTGAACATATAGAAAAAAGTTTGTTTACTTCATTATTTGTTTATTCCATTTAGCAAAATGCGTACAAATTGTCTATTTTTAGTTGATTTCTTCATGTTGTTGTAACAACAAATTTTTATTTTGTTACCAGACACAATGACACTAAGAAATACTTGCATATTACTATATACAATAGAATGTACATAAGCATATGTTATATATAAGTATATAATGCATCGATGACGATGACGATGACGATGACGATGTTAATAGTGACTGTAACGATAACATCGCTAGCATGTTTTGGCCTTATTCCAAATGGTGGAAATTCCCTTATTCTTTCGTTTTGTTTGTTATTATAGTAACTTTATTTTCGATTTGTTACACCATCATCGGTCAAGCAGAACGAAGACCCTTTGGCGCCTATCATTATCATCTCCATCATCATCATCATCATTATAATCATCATCACCATCATCATCATCAACATAATCATCATGGGCGTTCTATCTATGGCTAAAAAACAAATTCATGATCAGCTATTTATACTATATGGATGACTAATGTTTTTTTTATACTGAGAAATGTTAAATTATAAGAACTGATTCTATTCTGGTTCCCCATAAAAAATACAATTTGCTTGTTAAAAGTTTCAATTTACTTAAAAAACAAACAGAATAAGGTTCGCTTATTTTGGTATTGTACTAGTTAATTTTGAATATTAAAAATAAATTTAAAACATTTTTCAATTGAAAATCAAACAACCAAATTGTTAAAAGACTCAATGAATGTTGAATGTCTGTGAAACGAACTATTATTTTGTATACATCTGCTCGTAAAATTGATTTGAACTATTTCTAAAGATAATCTTTAATTGAATTTAATTTAAGTTTGATTTAAAAAATAATTTATAATTCATTTGAAATTTCATTTAATTTGATATGAAATCAAATTTAAGGTTTTATGCTCTGCGCATCTGATCTGAATGAGTCTGTGTCTGAAACAAATCTAAAATGAATCTAATGAATCCCATCCAGAATAATAATACCCAAATCCAGTTTTACAATGTTTCTCTCTAACACCTATTCTAAAGCTAAATTGTAGTTGTAAGTACAAATTTTGAATAAAATTAATAAACATAAAGTCTAGATAAACTTAATTAAGGCTAATCGAAGGCCTATTGCTAAAATTTAGCTAAAATCATAATAGTTGAATTAGATCCCGCACTTCCCTTAATCTATCTAAGTATAGTAATTGGTTAAGGAGGATACTATTTTGTGCCACTGCTTTCCCCTGCTGCTGCCGTTAGAAATGCAGCAGAGGAAAAGAAAAAGTTAAAAAAATTAAATTAAAGAAATAGATACATAAACTAAAAATTTAGGTTACGTTAATTATATTAAATAATAATACGTAAAAAGAAGATTAACTTCACCTATGTCGAAGTTGATATATTCTTCACGGACCCCCCCAGTTGGTTTACAGCAGCTGGTTTAATCAGACGACATCAGTAGTTCCCGGCGAATTTTACAATGGAAAAAAATATTGAACAAACAGTTTGTCTCAAATTTTGTATTTTGAGCGAAATTTCGTATGCCGAATCGATTCGAATGCTGGAGAAGGCTTACGGTGAGTCTGTTTTATCGAAAACTCAGGCTTACGAGTGGTACAAAGCCTTTAAATACGGTCGGGAGATCGTCGAAGACTTGCCTCGTTCCGGACGGCCATCGACCTCTGGCACTGACGATAACGTCAAAAAAGTTAAAAAAATCATGCTCGAAAATCGTCATGTAAGTGTTAGAGAGATAGCACGTGAACTCAACATCAATCGTGAAACAGCTCGTTTAATTTTGGTCAACCATTCGGCTCGTTCCGATTGAGCTGCAATTTCTCCAAAAATTTCTCATCGGGTGTGACTTTTTCCTGTTCCTCAAACTCAAATTGCCGCTTCGGGGAACCCGGCATGACTCCATAGACTCCATCAAACAAGATTCGTCGAGCACTACTGAGGTGGACTGATTAAACCAACTGCTGTAAACAAACTGATTGACAGATCGTGCTCATGTTTGGCATAGTAATTAAGGACAGACCTATTACATACAAAAAAAAAAAAAAAAACCAAAAAATTCTTAATGGAGGCAATTTAAATGACAAATTCCGGGTACTTTATTGTCTTAAGGTACATATTTCACCTGTTGTTGGGGGATATTAAATATCACGAAGAAAATGAGTCCAAACAGGATAGTTTAGGCTGGAGCTTCCGTTTGACCTATAGGTGGTTTCCAATATCTATCTCTCCTTTCTTTAGAAAGTTCCTGATGCTGTTGTTCTCGTTGCTTCTTTATGTGTTTTTCTTGTTTCTTGTGCTTAATCAAACACTTTTTGAAATATTGTATATTTATAAGGTTTAAAATTGATGTATTTTATTAATTTCCTTTAAGGTGAAAATGTCTAATCTAATTAAAACTTGTAGTAGAATTTAAACACACTGACATTTAGAGACTATAACTAGCCCAAAAAGCTCAGGAATAAGATCACTGTGCAACTTGCTGACACAGTGTGAATTTAATGCTAACTAAACTTGATTACAGTTCTGCTCTTGACCGTAATATTATTTTTAAGTATAAAGTAATAAACTATTCCTATACTAATAATAAATTTCATTTGTTCTCATTACAGGTATGTGATTCTTCAGATCAATTAAATTTAAAATCATCTGTCTCTTTATTGTAAGTACAAAGATCTTGTGAAACAAATTGGGTGACACTTCAAAAAATCATCATTAGGCCCAACAAATCAAAAAATGAAATAGTAAATAAAAAATAAATAATTAATTAAAGATAAACAACAAATTACAAAGAAATATACCCAAATAACAAAAAAAAAAAAAAAAAACTTAAACTGAAAAAGCAAACAAACAAATACAACAAATTTGATTATTATTTCCTGTGTGGCTGTGCATGAATGCTTATGTGGAATTCGAATTCGAAGAATTTTATACAATCATTTACTTTGGGCGAGTATCTTTAACAATTCATTTAAAGCAAACTAGTAAACAAACGATCAATCCACTGTCGCTGGCTTCACTATTTTATGCAATGTTGAATAGTGTAGATACAATATAATGAAACTAAAACCCAATCCAATCACCTGAATGTTAATGAACTTGACGAATTATCAGTGTAACATTGTCCATAAATGCTTATGTCACTTACTCATGGTAATTGTAGATTTGCGTACGTTCTTAGATTCTTAAATGAAAATGAAATGAAGAACGTTGAACATTTTTGTTTTATTATATTGTATTTAATTATGCAAAGTTTGCAAACCACAAACACCAAATACAATACAATAACAAACAAAATTTGATCGATTTTCTTCATAGTTTTTATGAGTATATTATTGTATAAGTTTCGTTTTCATTAGTTCAATTACAGCTAAAGACAGCAGCGTCAGACACTCGACAACAAAGGGTCACATTTAATTCAACAAAATCCCATTACACTTAAGATGGATGAAGTAAAATGAGAAAAGAATTTTCCAGAAACTTGATTTTGGTTTTCCATTCTCATTTTACAATTATTTTTCATTTTCAAATTAATAATTTGTGCATGCGATTTGAATCGATCGATGATCGGTGTGGTGTGTAATAAATGTCAATGTTAGAAGTTTGTATGTGCCTTCTGAAATGAGCTTCGTCTCATTTACAATACATAAATTTCAAATGTTTTCTTGACTTCAATTGACTAAAAAAAAATAGAAAAAAAAAAATCAGAATATCTTTGGCTGATAATTTTTAAGACATTGTATTGTACAATATTTGAATACAAATATTGGCTAGAAGTTTCTGTTCTCTTAGATGTGTGATAATCATATAAAATTCTCACAATTTGACTTAAATTTTAAATTCATCAATATCAATATCATTAAATATGTTGGATTTCGAAATGATTTATATAGTTTTTGTTTATATATTGAATAGATGCAACATTTCTATGTTAAGTTAAAAGAAAATCCATTGATACAGTCTAACATTATAAATGACTTTTAAAATTCATTCATATTATTATTATGATTTGACTATATTAATTGTATCATTAAAATATTTATTATATTTTTTGAAGTAAGAAATCTTCCTGCAAATTGTATTTTCCATAATATTTGAATTTCTTTTGATATGTAAAATAAAATAAGAGTTTGAGGCAATACCCTGGTGTCTACTGGACCATCCAAATGCCTCTGAAAGTAATCAGACTTCCTTGCATCATATAAGTCATCTATGTATATATATATACCTAAAATACTTCTAAATTGACATTAATTGTAAGTCTATCTTCATTGAAAATGAACTCAAGTTTATGTTTACTAATGTACACTTTTTGTTTGATCAGCAAAAAACCGGTTGTCAACAGACGATAAAATATAACCAACAAAAAAAAAAATTAAAATCTGCTACACAAAGTTCCTGACTTCAAATGCTGCTTATGCATGCAAATATCATAAACAAAAAATTTAACATAATAACATTTTTGGGTTTGAAGAAGAAAAATTGTCCAAAAAAAAAACATGCAAATATAAAAATGAAAATATAACACGCGATTGTTATTTATTTTTTTTTTTTTTCTTAGTAACTGATAATTTATTTATCTATTATCAACGACATCATTAGTAGAAGTTCTGACTTCTATTGGTTTACTTGTTTCTAATTAAATTTAACATTTTTATATTTAATATTTTATTTCATCCCTAAAAAACAAATAAAGAGTAGAGTTCGAAGGATTCTATATTATAATGTAGTGAGCTAAGTTTTAATTTGATTCCTTAACCAACATCTTTTGCTTTGATCTGAAGGTTTTTAACTTCAAAACGCCAAGAATCAATACATGTGTAGTCTTGTATACAATTTTATATATCAGGATTGGGTAAAAATTGGAGCTGATCTTTCCGTTTGTATTTGTGGACACAATTGGTAGAACTTTTCAATAGAGTAATCCTCTTAAAGGAATTTTAAGAGAGGCAGATATTCAAGAATAGTGCTTACATAAGATATTTACATGACACTTTCAGTTTTAGGGTTCCAGACCCAAAGGGTACCAAAAGGAACCCTATTGCAGAGATTTCGTTGTCCGTCCGTCGGTCCTCGGGTCATATCTCATAAACCATAATAGCTAGAGAGTTGAAATTTTCACATAATGTGTAGTTCTATACTGACATCACCAACAAATACTAAAAATAAAATATTTTCAAAAACTTAAAGGGGTTCCCATACAAGAAACATAACTATGTGTTCAGAACTATTTAAGGAACGCCACACGTTCATATGGGATTTTGAGGTAGTGCTTAATGCAGTAAGTTGGCTAAACTACACAGTTGACTTTCTTGCTTTATATAAAATTCGAAGCCTATCCCGGTTTAAAAGCTTTGGTTTTCGGCTAACAATTCACTTTTTACCATAGCTAACAGTATCTTTCAAAAAACTTGTGATCGACAAATAAACATGGAAATTTGGCTAACATTATGACCACAGTTGTTAAAGGCGTTAAACTATCAATTCAATTCTGTTCACCAAAATAAGAAAATATAAATTATTTTACTTAAGTTTAGGCTCACTTGATTCCTTTCATGTTCTTCAAGATGATCATTTCATGGGGTCTCAAAAATATCAAAACACAGTTGTAATAGTTTTTCATACTAAGATGTAGTATGTTTAAAAAGTATATAAAGAATTTAATAAAATTTCAATGAAATTTAGAATATTTCAATGCTTTTTACGAGCCTATAGCATGCGTAAGTCATTCGATATTTATTGTTTCTGTTTGAAAGTTATGAGTTTCCATGAATTTCCTAATCAGTAACACAACAAAAAAAATTTATTGAACTTGTTAACACATGTCTGTCATGTATATACTATATACAAAACTCAAGAATCCAAAATATACTTAGTTAGCGCTAAGCATATCAACCTAACCCTGTATGATGATGATGATGATGCACACTCTCACCAATTAAAGAACTGAAGACACCAAATAAATTTGTTTAAATCAAAAACAATTAATTTTAATTGATAAATGAACAAACAAAAGAAATATTGTACAAAATTTACTACAAAGATTCAATAAGATTTTTCTAAAGATCTCGATTACATACTCGTACATATGAAGAAAGCAATTTGTTAAGTGAGCGATGAGCGAGATGCGACATAAAGTTATTCAATTTATGAAAGACCTCAATTGAATGAACTATAAATTTATCATCATCATTGATTATGTTTTCTTAGATTAAAAAAAAAATATATAGTACAATACAATAATGAATGAACAAAAATGTGAGATTACTATATGGAACTATATTTCATCCCAGTATTTACTGGGTGATCACTAGCGTTCTCAGGAAACCATTCTATGATGATTTCAGCAGTTTGAAAAAATTGGCTCTGTTCGTGAATCCTGTGAGTTAATTTTAGAGGCTGAGAAATCCCTCTGAGATCAACTAGGGATACCTTTTGATTCCCCAATCTCATCTCCACCACATTTTCTATAATTAAGAAACTCAATAGACCGTAAGTTTTCTAGGACAACTCACGAGTGGCCTAAATATCCTAACCGCACCTAACGTTTCACTCTTTGCTATGACATCAACAATTCATTGGTTGGCAAATTTTTTCCACAACCACAGGCATATTTTTTATCGCCTTCTTTAGTCAGTCTTCTTCTCTTCAGATGCAGGGACACGGAAAGACAGGATCTGAAGATCGCTATGATTTGGCTTAACAATATGGTGATGATGATGATTGCTTTCTTCTTTATAAAATATACAATACTTAATATAAAGGTATACGTTTATAATGTTGATTGCACAAATTCATAGATTTTTTTTATTATATCCACATTTAGTTTAGTTTCCCAACATATTTTGTATTACGTATTATTGTCGAATTTTTCGTGTCCATGAAAATTGTACCCGGCCGATTCCTTGCTTTCCATCTATTCTGACTTGTATTGTATAATAAGTTGTCTTTGCGATTTATGATACCAAGTCCCAAGTACAAGAAAGGAATAGCAGCTTTCTTTACAAATGTTAATTGTTCTCGATCACATCGCATTCTTCTTGAAACTTCAGTGTTGGTAACATGGCATTTTTAAGATTCCTCAAAAGTACCATAATTCATCACTCAAGCATGATGATGTCTGCTATTTTCAGAGCCCAGATTTCCTAACTCGAGAAATCAAATTTAGCATTTTAGAAAGCGAATTTTAGTCATCATATTGAGAACACTGACTGTTGAATACCTTTCTGTACTTGAGAAAAGAATTTTGCGCTGTTTCTGACTCTCACTTGGCCGATTTTTATTTACCTACTAAGCAGTCGGCTATAGGAGTAGTATCGTCTGCTTATCGTATATTAATGATAAATGCACCATTTACCTTCATACTTTGGTCAATATCATGTGGTAGTAATATCATCTAACTTATTATCTCTGTGAGATCAAATAATATTACCTCAAAAAAGAAGAATTCCATGCCTTTATTTCTATGTTCAATTTCCATCATTGTTTATTTAGATGAATTATAAAAAACCTTAAGTTAAGGAATTCCAAATTCTTTAACACAAACAAAAAAAAAAAAAAAAAAAAATGATTTAAAAGTTTTGCATGGCAACAAATATACAATACTATAAACTTCAAATTACCATCCATGCCATGCCTCTTAAAATACGAAGGTTCTACCTACATGTATGAAATTATTTATGTAATTATACCTATGCCTGTTATATGACGCATCATCGAATATCTTTTTTCATGAGTTACTGCAATAGTATCAGACATAAATTTAATCAAACGAAGCAATAATTAATGAAATATGTAACAGAAATACTATGAACGTAAAGAAGAGTGGTGTGGTGGAAAGTAAAGAAAACATTGAAAAAAATGGAAGAAGTTATGAAAGTTAAAACAAAAAAAACAGATATTTATATGGGAAAAAAATGTTTACTGGCAGATAAGATATGCAACATTGTGCGTGTTCCAAGTCTCTGATAAGCATTTGACTGATAGCAATGAAAGTCAGTAGAGCAAAGACTAGAAGAAATAACATTAAGAACAGAAAAATGCTGCAAAATATTTATAAAGTATTGTATTTTTTTTTTTGATATAATTCTAATTTTATAATTAGACTCATACTAAAATAACATACAATGGATAAATCTATCACTACAATACAAGCTACATACAGTCTCACTCGTTAGTCATTTCTTTTCAACTTTTCTCCTTTAATTACAGAACAATTATACCTATATCATAGCATATTGTAGATAATATTCCAATACTTATATCCAGAGATGTCTGCTTACTGGTTTTAGGTTGTAGCACTCCATTTAATTTATTGTATTGCAAGTTTCAATAAAACTTTATACTAAATAATTAAAGCCAGAAAAAAGTTTTTTCCGCTAGTGAAACTTTACAAAGTGCAAATATTGAATTGATTTACGCTATTTACGGAATTATATTGCTGACATATTCATCTATTGCATACCAACTGCCCTGGAGCGCTTTGCTATGCGCCGGCATTGTTTTTCTTACAATTGGTCTTTTTTTTTTTTTTGGCCTTTTTTTTTTTATTTAAAAAACTTAGTTGCCTTGACTACTTATGCTAAAAACATTATTGATTTTAAAAACTAACAATCAAATAGATATATTTGACAACATTTGATCCGATTTATCTGGTAATCCATTCTGCATTAAACTTTACATAAACACTTTCCGAACTATGCTAGTGTTACCATGAAATTTTCATGGAAATCGGTTCAACGGTTTTGGAGTCCATAGGCTTCTTACATACAAACAAATAAATATACATTCAATTATATATAAACACTTGTATAAATCTAGCTTATCAAACTTATTATTTCGGGAGAACACCAATCTTTCAGGTGTTAGGAAAGTCAGTTTCGAAAACTAACTTACTTGTGTGCGAGTATCGAAGAACAAAAGAAACCCATGGAACCAAAAAGATTGGACAGCCCTGGTGTAGATAGTTGGAATAAAATTATATGAATTCATAATGGCGTTGTAGGAATTGAATAAAAGAGAAGATACATGAAGAAACTTAAGTTTACATGCTGGAAAACTAAATACAAAATATAACTTTTGGAATTTTTTAGTCTCCGTTGAGTTTAGACTAGACATTATTTTGAAAAAAAAAAATTAAATTTATATCATAAAAATACCAAGTATATGCCTCACAATATCAAATTGACTTTACGCAAACCTAAAAGGGAAATTGTTCAAATTTTAACCCAAAAAAAACTAAGCGTTTTCAAGGCAACAGACATGGGTGCTTTGCTGAATCCTTAGTAAAATGGTTAGGTTTCTATTCTCTTATAACATAATAACGAGCATAAGAATAAAACAAATCATAACAAAACTAGAAAGAACGTTATCTTCGACTATGCCGAAGATGAAATACTCTTCACGCAGTGAATGTTTCATTGTATTCAAATGTGTGGTTTGTATGGGAGGTATCACCCTTGTGGTCCGATTCGGCTGGTTCTGACAAATATACTGCGTATAGTAAAAATAAAGGTTCGTGCAAAAACTGAGGGACTAGGTTGCACACACACACATACAGACAGGCAGACGGGCAGACTGACAGACGGACTTGGCTTAATCAATTCGTCTAATCGTGATGATCAAGAATATATACCTATACCTAATGTGATCTCTTTTGTCTCCTTCTGCCTGTTACAACTTCATGACAAATTTATAATACTATTCACTTCCGTAAAGAGTATAACAATACTAGTACTAATTTTTAAGTGTCTTCAATTTCCTTTGGCGTTCATTGCCGAAAGAGTGGATAATAAAGAGCACAGATAAAAATATGTAAGTGTGCCTAGTAGTCATAAATGGAAAAACAGGTTGACTATAAGTATTTTATAATGATTTTAAGTCATGGCTTTGAACCTTCGATATATACACCGTGAGCCGATGCTTAACACAATAAAGCAACTTTTGTCTCCTTCTGTCTGTTACAAATCTCATGACTAACTTATAATAATATTCCCTCCCGTGAAGAGTATAAAAACAAACAAAATTAAGTTATCTTAGCAACTATAAAAACTCACACTTAAATTTCAAGTTTAGTTGTACAAAACATCATAATTAGTTAGTTTAGGTTCAGTTTTCTTATTTTATTATTATCATAATATAGAGAGATTGATAGAGTAGACTAAAGCTAAAATTTATTTTTACACTCTTCATACTGAATATGTATTGTATTTTGTACTCATAATATATTTATATACTTGATCTCTTACTTATTAACTGACGGATGTAATTTAAATTGATAGAATGAGCATAAACCTTTTTCTTATTCCTATTTTTGATTTTATTATTATAATTTTTTTTTTAATTATTTAGAAAGCGAAAATAATTAAACATACACACAATTCTGGAAAGAAAAAAAAAAAAAAAACAAACAAATAAACAAATCCTTTTTACCTACTAACTAACACTCCTCTCTGAATCCATTTCTTTCCACTCCAATCCCTTTCCATTTTCTTTTGTACATAATTGTGCTTTTGTTTTGCTGAAATTGGATCTCAATTAGAAGTTATTCCTTGAATTGTTGGCTTCTGTTTTTCCTTCATTCTTCATCCTTTCATATCAAAACCACCTCTTAACCCTTTCACTTACTTTTTCTTATCATGGTCGTGGTAACAAGTGGGCAAAGGGGAGGGCAACTGCTCTCACTTGGACCTGGGCCGCCGAAGAAATAAGTAAGTATGTACAATACTAGATTTCAAGTGTTTAGCTATTCATCTACAGGAAATTCCTAACTTAATAAACCCCTGTGGCATACAAAAGTTGGATACGCCCATGTTCCTCCATCCTGGTTGAAATATATGTTAATTGAGATGTTCACTTGTTATAGTTAAATATGATAAAATTTTGTTTAAAGTCTAATCAAAAACCAATTCACAAAACCACTGATGAGATGTCTAAACTTAATGTATGTAATGTATGAGTGAGTATTCGAGTACAATAACATTATCTACCACATTTGAATTGAGGTTTTGATGAATTTTTTAGAGAGTGTATGCATGATGTACGAATTTTATTCGCATTATTAAACAGATTAAAATAAATGAAATTAGGGAATTATTTTGCATCTATGTATAATTAGTTTGGCCTGAAAAAAGAGATTTTCCTTCATTTGATCTTTTAAATTTATGAATATTTGGATGACTTTAAATTATATTGAAAGATTTTTTATTTGCAAAAAAAAAAAATTTAGGGTATAAAATGTTTATATGTTTATTGGTGAGAAACATACTTTAATTACAGAAAAATATAATTAAAAAAGCGACTATTAACATTTGAGACTAATCGGCTTAGCTGTTTTTGTGAAATCTTGTTCACCGAATTTAAAAAGACAGTTGTGAAAAAAATCCTTTTTAAAGATTTGTTTTAGATATAAATTGTGTCAAATCTTTTTTTATTTTTATTGGAAATCAAGGTACATTGGTTTTGGTTAACAATGAAAAAGAACATCTTTTATGTGACCTTCTCTGCTATTTTACCAAAATTTTGAGTAACTTTACAAACGCTCTGTCATTACAAATTGAGTATATTTATTGATAAATCAAGATTTTCTTCCATGCCTTTCCAAATTGTTTAAAAAGATATTCCTACTTAAACTTAATCATTTTCTACAAATCAGTCACATATTCTCAGTTCATAAGTTTGTATATCGATCAAAGCATGGAACAATTGGGCAAGTTAGCAGAATCAAAACCGAAATAAAAACTGATTTTGCTCTGCAGTATTTTTTGATGTAACTCAAGCTTTTGATAGAGTGTGGCACGAAGGCTTACTTTACAAAATAAAAAGGTTACTTCCCCAAACTCACACAAAATTCTGGAATCTTATATGGTGAATAGAGTTTTTGTAGTGAGACCCTACAACTTCATATCAAAGAAATACGAAATTAAAGCTGAAGTTCCGCAACGCAGTGTTCTTGGTTGAATTCTTTATATACTATACACTGCAGGCATACTAGAATTGTCACACAATTTTTCGCAAATGATATAATCAGCCGCAATAGCTGCCCAGACAAAGCTGCATGAGACCTGGACAATCAAATTATGGTTATCTGACTGGAAGAGCAATGAATAAAAATATAAACATGCCATGTTACTTTAATCCGTAAGATTTGCAATCCAGTATCTTTAAATGGAACAATAATTCCTCAAATTCAGGACGTAATCTATCTTGGCGTTCACCAAGATAAGCGTCTCACTTGGTGGAAGCACATAGAACAAAAACAGTACAGATGAAACTTAAAGATCATAGTTTCCAGTGGCTCATCAACTCAAGATCTTCTAAATCAATTCGGACATACTATTCAAAATTATTGGGAACCGCAAGCTTAAGTAGTGTTGAGGTTATACAAAGAGCTCAATTTAAAATCATCAAGACAATAACAGGCGTTCAACGCAGAGGCGAATTAAATGTTGAGAGTGCCCTAGACTAGCTCCTCGTAGGCCATATATTTTACAAAATAATAAAGTAGGCTATGGACATTTGTATCCTTACTAGGTGGGCGTGAATGAAAAATATGATGAGTGTGAAGAAAACAAAAGGGATAGAATATGGAAATTTGTAGTATTCGTACCTTCCCCTTCATGAAGCAGATGTGAATATTCTAAACAATTCATTAACATATAAAAACAATAATGCAATTGATAGAATTAATTATATAAAGTTGGTAAGTACTAAAAACAATATTCTCATAATGCAGATCTCAAATTTTTTCTATGCATTAAAAAAAAAAAAAAAATACAATCACATATAGACTATTGTTATGGTTTCTTGTGGTCCAAGTTTTAAGTTCTGATTGCAAATGAAAGAAAAATTCTAAAAAAGACAAAATCGGACTTAAGAAATGCTATCCTCAACACTCGACGATGATGATGTTTGATGAGTTTGATATATAAAACAAAAGACAAAAATTAATGCAAAATAAAATCATCTTATTTTTTCACAATTATGTTGTGTGGAGAACTTATGCTGCATAGTGGCCCCAGCATATTCTTCAATTCAGGTCTGATCTACTAGTAATTTTGTAATATTTTACTGTGATATCAAAGGTTGAAAATCACTCAACTACAATCTTATTAATTACCATTTTTACATCCAGCAACTTATGTTTTTAATTTTAAAAATTGTAAATATTTTTATAATTTCTTATTACAAGATAATATTGTTGTTGTTTGAGATAATTACAATATGATGATGGTATGACAAATTTATTGGAAGAATATAATGTCATTTAATATATTCAAGAAAATTTATATTAAAATAAAAATACTTATTTAAATGAAATGCAATTTACTTCTGCTGCTGCTGTTGCTACTTGAAGTCAAAAATGTGTTCCGATGCGCGATGCGTTATTGTTTGTGATGATGTCATTGTGATGATGATATCACTGCCATACACAATAAAAAATAACATAAAGTAGAAAGAAACATACATTCAGAGAAACATAAGACAAAATGACAAAGGGAGTAGGCAAAGATCTGACAAACTGAGTTTTATTTATTTTGGTTTTTTTTTTATTTATTTGTAGTTGTGGCAACTGGTCAAATTTTAATTCATTACTCAATTCGACGCCTTTTTGTTGGAGTCTGTCACAACACACAGTAGACAACATGAAGTTGCAATAAAATACGAAAATTAACTTGAACTGGAAATATCATCATCATCATCATCATCATGATCAACATACCAATATATATTTACATGAATATTTAATTATAAGGAGCTGCAAGTGTCAATTGGTATATTCTATATATTCTTTAGCTTTATTCAATGGTAAATCTTTAATGATGATCATGATGATGGTGATGATGATGATTTTATAAAAATGTGCATAAGTACATATATTTATGGGTACCATACATACAGAAGTACAATATTATAGTACCCGCATTACCAATAAGATCACGTACTTCATATGTATGAACTAAAAGAAGAGTGGCTTTTTTATATTATTGCATGCCTTTTGGTCATAAGTTACAACACCATCGTGCTGATCTAATGATCCAAAACTTATCCGATACGATCGTTTCTTTATTTGTTCCTTTCTTCAATATAATTTACTTTGCTTTTGCTTTATGTTGCTTTGCTTTGTCGTCTGGTGTTTGCGGTTTACAAGAATTAACAATAAAATAAATAAAATGACGGTCATTATTTACTGGTAGTATATGTAAGTATACAACAGACTTTGACTAACTCACTGACTAATGTATTGGCTGACTGACTGACTGACTGAATGACTGACAGATACTCTAAATAACTGATTGATCTTTGTCAGTTATTTGGCTTTGGGGCGCCATTATTTTTTATTCATAGTATTAGGTATATTTTCTGATTTTGTATGCAACAAATTGTTGCACATGCGCATTAAATTGTTTGAAATAAAAATATTCTATTGGCACCTGAAGTGTATTAAACCTAGACTTTAGTGTCTATATATTATTAAATTTTTCTAAATTTTACATTCTGATTTTGAAATTTTGATAATGTGACTGACACATTAATCAAATGTTCCTTCAATATCTCGGCTTCAAAGCGAATAGTAAAATTGCAATTGCAAAATTATTATGTACAATAGAATTTTGTATGGATTTCAAGAAGATTTTAATATTTTGGTTACAACTTTTTTAAAGACATTATTTAGTTTGAGTTGAGCATTTGGAGAACCTTATATCCCAGAAATGTGATTTGAAGAGTTCAAATAATGTGATCCACACTAAGAAGTTTTTGTTACCAGTTGTTTCTCTAACACTGAGATGGATAAGTCACTCATTTCTAAATGGGGCTAAAATTCTTCAATAAAATGAAAATTTATAACATTTTTATGTTAAACGATCTCTGATTTCTACAATTTTATTATTATAATAATGTTTTCTAAATCATTTTATACTATGTGCTTTTCTAAGCTTAGAAATAACTGACTTTCCTCAATATTCTACAATATAACTCCTAAGATCTTAGTAAGTAAATCACTTCTTACAAAAAAAAAAAAAAAAAAATAATGAAATAACATAAAATAAAATAAAAGATTTATGCAATCACTTAAATATTTGAATGCAACAATGCACTTAAGCATTAACCTGGCACACTCCACTCCACAATCAATTGTGAGTTGAAAGTGTGCTTAGGCTTACGATAAATAGTCATCTCTTGCAGTGTATACAGACAATACGATAGACTGACTGACGGACTTACTAACTGACTGGTTGACTGACTAACTTACTGTCTAATGTATATCGACTGCTGTAGTTCAAGAGAAAATGCAAGAAAACACAGTCAGAAAACCGCAACTAGACAGAACTATTAAACCGTTAACCAACCAAACTGCAAACTACAAAAAAAAAAAAAAAAGAAAAAATCGGAAAATCACCTCAAACCGCAATTGCAACGAAGTCTGTCGGTCTGCAGTCTTTTTGCGCCACTAAAACCATTACATTGATGATGATCATTTACTTACTCACTCATACAATGAATAAAATCCATGATAATAATCATTTCAGTTTGAGTTTGATCTTTAAGAGATTTACAATTTTTTATATTTCTTACCCTTCCAACCACCTTCACTTTATCCACCTTCTTGGATGCTTTACAATTTTCAACTTTTTTAATGGTTTTGCGGTATTTTACATATTAGTAGTTCAGACAAATAAACATTGTTTCAACTGAATGATAATCTTAATAATGATAATGATGGTAATGGTGATAATAATGAAGTAAACGGACAACGACAGGCAACATAACAAAATGCATTAATCAAACACAAATCAGCAATCAAGATATTAACAACAAAAAATTATAGTCCGAAGACATTTTAAGATTGCAAATTTTTTTGAACATTTTTTTCGAAGCTTCTATCCAAACTACTAAATTATCCAAGCTTAGCGTTTCCTCCTTCTCTCTTTCTCTCTCTCTCTCTCTATATATATATATATATATATAGAAAATATACCTACATACATATATATCTATTGTACTAAGTATGAATTTGTCGAATAGATTTTGTTTATGTAACAATGTTTTTGAATTGTGGTCGACGATCTATTGTGTGTGACTTTGGCATTTTCCATTTACTTTACTTGGTTTGGTTGAAAGCTTACTTTGTATTGTAGTAGACATAAAAGTTTCTCTAGCTTTTATTAATCAATTTTATTAGGATCACAAGAACTCGCAATTCAACAAATTTAAGTATATGCAAAGCTGCATTAAATCAAGTCTGTATATCATGGGTTTATTGGATGTTGGATGATAATATTAATTAATATTCTAACAGCAATAAAATGTACCAAAATATCAGACTTCAAAATGAGTATAATGATCCATTAACATTTCCCAATTTTCACACTCTATTCCCTTTTATAAAAAAAGATTTCCGATCCCTGCCCTAATCTAATTTAAATATAATTCAAACTTCTTAAGTGTAAAACCTTCAAAGTTCCTTTAATCGAATGGTCCTTAACCTGGGGTCCATTATCGTAATTATTTTACCAATATTCATTATTTTGACCAGCATTTATTGAACTCATATTATCATCATAATAGATGTGACAGCAGCGCGCTTTACTATGCCCCGGCATTGTTTGGGTATTTCTATATCTTTTGATGTTTTATAACTCTCTTTTGGTATTGTTTAAGTCTATATTCTCGTTGCCGGGTGTTTCTGCAGCTCTATTTTCACTTATTTATCTTGCTTTGGATTTTTTTCTTATAAAGTCGGTCCAGTGGTTTCGGAATCAATACGTCATATCCATACCTTCATACATACAAATTTATATTTATATATAGATAACTGAAAACTCACATTGCTGGTCCAAAATTCTTAAAACTCTAAACCTTAAAGAATATGGGTTTACTATTGTATTTCTGTCAAGCCAGAATTTAAGTTTTGCGAACAATGTTAAATGCCTAGAGAAGGTGATATCCTGGTGTGGAACCGTTCGTTCCCCTTGTTCTTCGCTATAATCACACAGGTTGTGAGGAAATTTATATAAATTATTGAAAATTTTGAATATAGAATGATTTTTTATAGAATGGGTTTATCATGAAAACCAGTCATTTTAAACTATCACTGTATCACTTTGATTACTCTTACTTCACTGTTTGTTTTTACTCACTCACTGCACTTCACTGATAAGAAATCGAAGTTCGAAACCACAAAGGATCTCGTTTTATGTACCGTATGCTTTGAATGGTTTGCAACATTCGAGGGTGTTGTGTTAGAGGGCGAAACTTCCAGTCCTTTTATCTTCAAAAGCACGCCAAGCAGGTAAAAACGGGAACTTTCTTCAAGAATGGGGGATAGAAGGGTTACACAACATATACACCCTTGATTATACCGGGACTCGTTTCTGAGTTCAGTTAATGGTAACACCTTGTGTTATAATTTTTTTCCAGCTGGGACGTTTAATTTTAAGAGCCACTGATTGATTTAGATAATAAATTTCAATAAATAAATAAAGGAATCCATTCTGTATATTATTTCTGATAGACGCTGCTACTGTGTCTCTACCTCTCTCTTTAAATATTTTCAAAAATTCTATAAACAAAATAATTTTTATCATCATCTCCATGGGAAATCTTGATGTATCCCTTTTTTTTTGTTTTTCGCTCTGTGTTACTATCCAGTTATTTAAATATTAAATTTATTACCAAGTCAGTCAGTCAGTAAGTCACTAAGTGACCAAGTCAACCAGTAGGTCAGCATTCAGTCACAGTCAGTGATATAAATACTTATCACTAAGGCAGTCAGAGTAGTAAGTCATTTATTTATTGACAGAGATAGTAAAAAGCAGCTCGGCAGCTTTTAGAAATGCAAATTATGGCAAAAACATACATAAATGTCATATGCAAGTTTTCCCGAGTCTTTGGACCTAAGAGATGCTACGATATTATACAATAAGTTGTATGTATGTACTATATGTCATGTGTTTGTTGTTTTAGGTTAGAGCCATAAGTAAGTTGTGGTGGCAGAGAGTTTACACGAAGCGTGTTTAATTGCCAACAATTTGTTTGTACAGTTTATTGTCGCTCTTGAGTCTATGAAGATGCTGAGTTGTAATAACAAAACAAAAATGCTATATTATAGTACTTACAACAAATATTGTACAATAATATTGGAAAAAAAAAAACATAAAAACAACATAAGACACAAACAACAGCAAGTTTATGTTAAAAAAATGTACAATATTTTCTTGTATTAACATCTGAAGGGAGTAATTTATTATAAGAAGTTCATATTTCTTGAATTCAAATTTATTTTCAATTTGAGTTGTGTTTTCTTTTTCTCTCTGTATCTTTTTCTCTCTCAACGCGTATCATTATTGATAGAGATTTAAAATTAAAGTCATAATAACCAAGAATGGAAGGGAATCTATTGAAATTTGAGAGTTTTATGGCTTTTGAATTGATCTGATCTGATCTCTTTAAAATTGCTGTAATTACTAATTTATTTACCAAAAATAGATCATTAGATTTTTTTTTTTTTTTTATTTCAAGCTACCCCTTTTGCTTTAATGCTCTCCAATTTAATTGTCGCCCAAATCACCACATCTTCTTCCAGTGTGACTCAGGGAACCAATCAAGTTAGACAGCCCTGATCTATATATTGTAAATACAAGAGAGAGAATCAGTTTTGTAGTATTAGATAAGATTTCATAATTCTAGGTGCAACTTTGATCGGAGGTTTTAGTTATATAAATGTATGTATTTGTTTTATTTTAACCAAGAATAATATTTATGTTTACCTGAAGCGCCATTGGATTTTAGATTTTAGTCTGTTCACTAAACATAAATATGTTGATCTACGTGTATCTTAGATACAAAATAATTATTACAATTTTAGTTACACGATTGGATGGGATGTTAAAACAAAGACCTTTCAAATGCCCTTCCGCCCCTCGGTTTTTTTGTTTGATTTTTATTTTGTAGCTTTTATTTTATTTTACTTTTAATTTTCTTATCTTTGTTTCCGTGTCGTCGCATTTGTTGTTTCAAGTATGTTCTTTCTTTTAGAGCTCATTAGACACGCACATCTACCTTAAGTCTGCTGTGCCTCAGCTTTATGTCATGTTATACAATATTTCATACATAGGGCCCAGCTAAGACTCTACCTATGAAACTTATAACATACGATTACGTATCTATGTATTTCCATTATAATATTGTACGATGTTACTGTTGTTTATATTGTAACACCTCACCGTTAACGCCTGTTGTTCACCTTGTTAGGGTCTTATTTATTGTTAGGTTAGGTATTAACTTCATTAAAGGGCATAGGGTAAGTTTTTATATTCATAATAGATTATGATTACGATGATGATGAATACTCGTATGAGTGTTTATTGTTTTTTTTTTTGTACTATGTAATTGTTTACACATATTCTTTTGTTAATCACTTCGATAAACTTATATTGTATGTGACCAATAAATGAATGATTAACTTATCAAACGATCAATCGATCGATCGATTTCTATTAATGTTAAAGATATGCAACAACTTAAAGCAAAACTTTAAATATTATTTTTATAGTCGCTGGCAAGAAATATTGTATTGTATGTATTGTATTATGTCGGCGGCACCTTATCAATATTTAGAGGTATTACATCACCATTGAATGAGAATATAACATAAAAATAGAAAAGTATTTTCAAACATTTCAATTTCTATTTCAATTGCCTTTAGAAGTTGCCCAGTATGTTGATATTGTTAAATTCTCTGTAACTTGATTCTTGCATACAAATCAACACAAATATTTGAATTTGAATTGCCATCGCCAAATAGTGTCTTGAAGTGTCTGTCTATTTTTTACTCCTCATGGAGAACTATAAATTTAATTATTCGCATTCTACGTGTTTAGCTATTTAAATTGTATGATTTGTTTTTTTTTTTACAAATCATTTCTTCTATTTTATTTTTATACAATAAATTTATTTATAGGCCCAAGAAAAACACTATACTGTACTACATATAATAATTAAAATATAAATTGTGAAATAATCCTATAAGAAATTAGAATTGTCTTTTAATTTCTGCAAAAACTTGAAATTTTAAAGGAAAAACTATTGTTAGAATTATAATTTTATATTGTTTGTAGTTTAGTAATGAAAATAATTGATCCCAAAAAATGAATACATTAAATGTGATGGAATATTATAAAGGAATATTATAAGAAAGATATATGTATCTACTACTTAAAATGGTCTTCCATATTTGTACTAGTACATTCTTAATTTGCATAAATAAAATGTAATCGATTGAACTGAACTGATTGAAAAATATTTTAAATTATAAGGTAATTGAAAGTAATTAATTTGTTATCTGGTTTACTTATCACAACAAATAACATTTGTTTATATTAAAAATTAATCAAAGTGAAGTTAAGATGTTAGAACATTGAATGAACTGAACAGGTTTAAGTGCAACATTTAAAATTTTCGAGGTTTTCAAGCAAATAACAACAATTTCTTGTATTGTTGATATACTTACTTTATTTAAAAAAAAAAATTATTTTGAACTTTTATCTTAATATTTTGTCATATTTCGCATAGTGTACCTATAACATTTTCATATTTCATAAAGTTAAAATTATTTTTTAGTTCATAAAGGGACTTGTATTTAATAGTCTTATATTATTTTAAGAAATATTGGCATGTTGCAACGCATAAACTACTGGTCACACTAATTCAAGCTTTGGCTTATTAGAAATGTGGAATTCTCTTATTAAAAAAAAAAAACCCCTACGGAATTCATAATTTATGCGCATTTTTAGTTTCGACGTTTTCTTTCCGGAAATTTCTACTTGAAAGATGCATCTCGCGCATGGCAACCCTTCGACGAAAATTTCGATAAAATCATGGAAATAATGGGCATGTCAAAAACCTTAGCAATATTCAAGAACTTATCATTGACCACAAAACAGTTTTAAGCCACTTACGAAAGCAGGATTGTAAGAGAAGATCGATGTGTGAATGCCACACGAATTCTCGCAAAAAAAAAAAAACTTACGTATAAAATTTCCATCTGCAAATATTTGCCCAAACGGAATAAAATCGACCGATTTCTTAAACCTATGCAGATTGTGACGAGAAATGGGTCACATATGCCAACATCAAGCGAAAGGTTGTGGCGAAATTGCAATGAGCAAGCGCAAACGGTGGCCAAGCCAGGATTGGTTTTTCTATGATTGTCAGGGAATCATCTCTATGAACTACTCCCCTAAAGACAAACTCTTACACATTCGAATCTGTACTGTCAACAATTGGACCGTCTGAAGGAAGCAATCGCCTAGAAGTTGCCAGCTTTGCCCAATAGGAGAGGAATTGTGTTCCATCAGAACTACGCCAGGCTACAAACATCAATAGTGATTTATCAAAAGTTCCCTAAGTTTGGTTGAGAGGTTCTTATACGTTCACCTACTAGTCCGGACCTCGCACCAAGTGATTTCTGTTATGACCAATAATTTTGCTGTTGAAAAATTCGCCTCAAAGAGAAGAGGAATTATGTATATAAAAATATAAAAAACTGATTTCCATTGTAATAATGTACCAAATCTAACATTCATAGGGTATAAGTAAAATCTTGATCTGAACCTTTAAAGTGATTTGCTTTAATTTGACCAAATGACCTCATGTATTTAATAAGAAAATAATAACATTAAATCTTGGAAACAAACACAAGTTATTATCTTGTCAATTATAACAAATGCACTTGCACTTAGATACAACAAACTAATATCATTCACACTAGTTTCAATATGTGAGTATGAGCATTACTAATTTGGCTTGCTGTTTGTAACATTTGTAGGAACTATTATTCTTTAGAGACTTTACAAAATATATTGTATGTTATGAGTATAGGTATAAGCTAGGAGAACTGAAATTTGTGCAATAACTTTTCTTTACCAGATGCTGTATATTTATCGGAACCAGATGAATCGGACAGCTAGGGAGGTACCTTCCATATCCATCAAAATTTAGGTTCTTATAAGAAAAACTTTTTTGGTCCTATCGAACTGAAATTTGGAGAATATAAGTTTCTGTGTAATAACCACCAATTGTTTAAATTTCAAGACCTTAGGTTTAATGAAAGTTATAGGTCACATACAAATTTGTATGTCTATAAACAAGTAGTTCTGAGCGTAGGAAAAACACTTTTATAAGCGGTGCCTGAAGAGTTCATCATGACTATGTTACTTTACTTTTTACTTGTTTTTATGTTTCTCTTTACTAAAAGAATCTAAAATTTTATTAAAGGTTTTTTTTTTTTAAAATGTCTCATAAATTATTTCCACAAAACACTTTGTACTATATTATGAACTCATAATGTTTTTATCTCCACAAAGAAAAAAAGAAAACATGATATAAAGATTTTCGATGAAAGAGCGAAACAAAATATATAAGTATAACAGAAAAGATAAACGTGTCTCATTTTAAAGCTTAAATGCAATGAAGTGACTTAAGTAGCTGATGATGCCTTGACTTTTCATTAACCCTAGCCCCTGAATCTTCGATACCCCGGTCATTTAATGCCAAAATGTTTGCATCTATGTGCATACAATGGATGAATGTACATATGTATATTATATTCTTATGTATCTATGTATATGCATCTGTTTAAACGTTTGTCTACTTGAAAAGCTGACGCCAAATCTTTTGTGCACTAAACAATCCTTTGACTTTTTCTTCTTTTGTAGAACTGTTTGTGCTACCATATACAGATACATTTCATTCTCATACCGCAAACAATCATCATCAGCTGAAATATATCTACGTACATACATATATCTATACAACGAAGAAGAATAACGCTCATTATAAATGATACTACACCTTCACCTACCACCTAAGCCTCTCTCTATTACCCGATTTTTGTCTCTTCACCTCATTCTACAATACATCTGTATCTTATATCTTCATATTACTTCAAACGCTAATATTTGCCTATGCAGCCGCCTCTAAAATTGTTGCTGGGCTATACTTTTCTAGTAAAAATATTATATTATATTATATTATAGTATAGTACATACTAAGAGTACGTACCACTAGATATGAGGAATATGATTGTATTTCGAGACTATTTTGTTGCTGCTGTTTACTTGAAATATTAAACGTGAAATGCAGGCAAATCTTTGTAACCATGTGAAACCAGATAAAACTGAAAACGCCAACAACAATGAGAAGGGCAAAAATTGGGGGGGTATATGAAGAAGGCCAAAGCAACTTAAGATACTTTGTGAAATACTTTGGAGAGCGATAGTAAAGGGGCTTAGAACAAGAACAGTATGAGTGTATCTACAAGTCTTTAGTCTTTGGTTGAAGTGGACAAGTCTTCTTTATCGTCTCCTTCTCCATCTTTTTTTTTTTATCTTTTCTTTTTCTCCTTATTCACATTATTCTTATTTTTCTGTTTATTCATATTGTAGTTGTTGTTGTTCTTGTTGCTGTTATTGTTCTTAAGTGTTGAATGCTGAGTTGAATTTAGTTGTTGTGGATGATGTTTTTCTCGAGTCTCAGCCTCAGTCTCAGTTTAAGTTTAAGTCTCAGATGCAATTGCATATGTTGCACTGCGGTGGCGGTGGCGATGACGTTGACAGAGTATCTTTTAGCTACAGGAGGAATTATTTTATAACAAAAAATAGCAGCAGCAACAACAACAAAAACAACAAGTAAACATAATTTTGCCGACGCAAAGTAACTTGTTTTTTAGCCTACTAAAGGTACAACAAGTATCTTGGTTTGCTTCAATGAGTGCAAAAAGCTAGAGAAACGCAACCACAACAACAAAAGCAAAACACTTGAATGTATCTTTCCACACACACAGCAACAACAACAACAACATGCAATAGCAAAAGAGAATTAGCGCAATGGAAAAAACAAAGGTTGCCATACAAAACCTCAGTTTCAGTCCCAGACTCAGTCTCAGTCTCAGTCCCAGTCCCAATTTCATTCAGATAGTTACTTAGTCAGACAGTCACATCATAATCTTGTCATGTTGTTGTCAAGTTAGTCACAGATATTGTACCTTAGTACTATCTATGAGTATTAATGTTGACCGAACTGACTAAACGCATTTCACCTTGTCACCTCATCTATTCACACTCTCAGATTCAGATTCAATGTCTTGCCTGCCTGTCTTACAACCTGAGTTCCTTTGGATTGAACTGAGTAGCACCAACACCTTCCACCTTCCTTTCGAATAAGTATTATATTGTTGCCAAACGATTATAGCGGCATTTAATATTGTAAGATACTAATCATGTATTGTAAGTAGTAGTTGGTTGCTTTTAAAAATGTTCATAAATGATTTCTTATTGTATTCAATTTCAATACTTTTGTCACTACTAAGTGAACTTATTGTTTTATATGAATACTCCTCGTATACAACATTTCTCACAATAAAAGTTTAGTATAAAATAAAGAAAATCTTAAAAAAATCATCATCTGCATTAATAGAAGTATGCAAGCTGTGTATGGATTCCAACAAAATTTATACGTTCATACAATTAAGCAATTATTTTGTTACAGAAACAAAGAACCCGATGTTTGCTCCGAAACCTTAATTTTTTCCATAGTATCATCTGCATCATCAATTGTATGACAGTAGAACACGCCTTATAAAAAGCATACCAGCTTATCTCCAATTAAATTTGTTGTTAAGACAAGAAATCGAAAGAACCAAAGATAGCTCGGAGTGCCTTACATCTTAAGGATCAGATGATCAATCAATCAGCCACATTATTATAGGGAGAAACCCTTTTGCAAAGCGAAATAATACCCATTATTTAGAGACCCAATGAGTTTATTTGCATGAAATTGTGTTATTATATTATTTTGTAGTTTCAAAGAAAGCAAACATTAATTTGGTGCTCAAGGTACTGAGATAGATATTTTTTATCATAATTTAAAAAGGTTAGGTAGGAGAGTGTCGCAGAGGTCTTCCTCACCCTCTAAAACCAAGCCGAAGAATTTTTTTAGTCACAAGATTGCCACTCTGTCATAATTTTTAAAGAAGGGTTCCCGAGAAAACAGATTCGCCTTCCAAGGAAAGCAGGGCAGTCACATAGGAGGTGATGAATATATACTTTTTGATTTGTGGAACATGCATCCTTTTGCCTATCAACCTAGTTGCACAGTGCCCCAATTGAGCTCTTGTCATCATTCGAAACATTTTCTTACCAAACTGCAGAATCTCGGAGGCCCGTTTCATTCATTCATTTTCTAGTTACTAATCCCTTTCTAGGACACTCATCAGTCATTTCAGTAACTAAATATAAATATAGAATGGTTAGGCCACATATATAAACGTAATAGATTGCCGAGCTTGGTTAAGATCCGCCATAGCGCTACGGATAGTTTTACTCTTGATACTGTGAGCCGAAAGATCATTGACTAAGTTTCTAGAGGTCTCCACATAATAATTATCAACATTGTTGCTTACCAGACCACATAGATTCTACCTGAAAAACATTGTCCCAGTCCGCTAGACGTTGCGATAACTTAGCTGCTAGCTCCTCTTAGAAGATGCCAAAGACGGTTCCCTCTTCCGTGTTGGAACCATCAGTATAGATTTAAGCCATGTCTTGCCAGATGACGTTACCCTGCTTCCAAACATCTCTCTCTGGGGGTCTTGTTTTAAAACTGTCATTCCAATACATTTTGACACACAGTATTCACAAATTCCCCCTCAGCTTGTAACACCACTTCTTTTAAAACCATTTAGATTCAATTTTATCAACCAAACTAATTAAAATAGATTTCAAATTAAATAAAATTTAAATGTTGGAACCATAGGTATTTGCCGATAAATAACATAATAGTAGATAAATGTTATCTAGAAACAGATGTTGATAGGCAACTACTCTACCTCTTAGTGATATGTATGATTGTATTAGGAAATTGGATCCAAACATTTCTAGAAACTACTAAATTATCTCTATATAAGTGAGATCTTAATGAAAGTGTAAATTTGCTAAAAACAAATTGAATTGTTTTGTTTTTCATCTGATTTCATTTTAGAGGCTTTTGAAATGCATTTACAATTTTCGATTTTATATGCGTGTTTGTTTTTTTTGTTTTTTTTGCTTTTTATTTTTGTATGTAAGTACTTATTTTAAAAATCTCTTTTGATGATGATTGACAGATTCATTTCATGCAGTCACATATTCACATTCAGTATTTGTCATTTCCTTTTACATGCATCCAACTGTTGCAAAGTTTTTCTGTCAGTAGTCGGTGTCTATCAAACTTAACATAATCGCCTAAGATAAGATTTTCTTCTAAATTAAGTCAACTGCGATTTGAGCTGAGAGCTCTCAGCTCACTTTGTCTAGTTAGTAGTATCTACATTTCCCATCTTTTTTTTTTTTTTCTCAAATTTGTTTTAAAATGTTGGAGGCGACACTAAATAAATTACTTTGCACTTGCTCCAAAGACCCAAATTCCTTAAGAATTTATTCATTTTTATGTTCCATGTGATGAGGATGATGATGATGATGACGATGATGATGATGATGCTGATGTTTTATTTTATTATAAAAGTCGCTTGCATTGTAGATTTGTCAAAGTGCATTATTTGCAACATCATCATCATGAAAAAATCATTATAAAAATCTCGTTGTTGTCACTTTCGGCTTTTTATTATGAAAATGACAATGACGACGACGCCCACACACTTGATCTAGAAAACTATAAAAATGCTTTTGTTATATATACTTACATAGATACTGTTAGATACATACAAGCTATATATAATATGCGGTGATAGATAGATAGATAGATGCATTTATTATGACATAGCTTACGTGTATTATGACATTTGTTGCATACAATAAAATTTGTTCCTTTTGTTCTTCTTATTGTTTTAAGTACCAGGCAGTCAAAACGGCAGAAAGGTATGGAGGCAGGCAGGGGAGCAAATCCCATTGTAGGATAGATGATATCCTTTTTCTTTTAGAACAAAACAATACTTTTCTTCATTTGTACACTTTGTAATTAAATGGGATACATATGTACATGCTACATACCTTAATAAATATTTGCTTCATTTTTGAAGAACTTTGTTATGAACTTGGGAAAAAAAAACTTTCACTACTATAAGCCAATAAGTAATCATAAACAGACTATATGTTACTTAATCCTTATCATTATATAAGTTTTCCTTTATTGACTACTGAATTTGCCTTGTAATTTCATGCCAAACCCATTAAATGATTGTATTTGTATTATTTCTTTTATAAACCAAATACTTGGAAGAAACTCAAGTACATACAGATCTTATCTTAAGCCAATTGAAGTATTAGAAATATTGTAGGTATTTCATGTATTTATGAAAGTTTTGATTTCTTTAGATGCTTGTTCAGTCAATTAAAATGTTTGAGGATAATGAATTTGTCTTGAAGCCATAGTGCAAGTCTTTGATTTATTTGAGATACTTGATAAACTTATTATATAACTTTAAGAAAAAAGCAAGAAAATGTTCATTTATATACATAGTACCAAATATACTTCCTAACATATTCTAGGTACTTAAAGAACTTACCAACTGTTTTATGTACATCATTGTGTAGTTGCATATATCAAATAAAACTGAACTGACTAGCTAACTTTAGTCGTTTGAGGATTATTTTCGACATAGAAGTATTTGAAACTGAATTGATTATATTTTTTAATTGAAACTTCTTTAGCGAAGGGGAGTAAATCCAAAATATATGAAAATGAAATGTGACGAAAATCAAAATTTGACGATTTTATTATTATATTGGAGCAATTTAGGCAAATACAATTGAAATGTCTCAGTGGCGTAGTGGTTAGAGAGTAGGACTTGCAAGCCGAGGGCGTGGGGTTCGAGTCCTACACTGGGAATATTTCTTTACTTTTTATTTTTGAAGTGAAACTTCTTTAGAGAAGGGGAGTAAATGCAAAAAATATGGAGCTATTTAGGCAAATACAATATGGAAGTGAAACTTCCAAAAACCGATGGTCAAGCAATAATACAGAATATTGTAGTGTTATATTGTTTCAATACGAAAGAGTTATTTTATTTGTCGGTTATTCGGCCACTTGTACGGACGCTCTTTCGTAAAATAAACACAATCAATCTTGTGAAGCGAACACTCTACCGCAACGTAACATGTCCCTATGAAATTATTTGATCGAATGATGAATATCAAGGCTCTTAACGTAGTTAGAAAAAGAGAAGAAATAAAAAGTCGATCTTCCACCAAGTTTGTTCGTAATATGATTGACTTTAGTCAAGAAAGGATAAATTCAGATTGATTTCATTTATGCATTGGTACATCTACATATACTAGATATCCATTGAAACATTGTTTTGCCTCTCGTTCCAAAAAGTTACAGGACAGGAAAGTTGAAATTTTCACAGAATGCAACAGCAACTAATACTAAAAATAAAATATTTTCAAAAACTTAAAGGGGTCCCCAAACAAGAAACATTTTGGTTTGTATGGCAGCTATACGATTCAGTAATCCCACGAATTTGAAACATGGATGGCTGGTGGATATACATCAAAAAAATTATGTTGTCGAAATTTCAGTTTGATCGGATGACTAGGGAGGGTATCTCCCATGCAAACCCCCATTTTTGCCCTAACGAACTGCAATTTTGACGGTATAAGTTTTTGATACAGGCACTATACATGTGTTGGAGTCAGCCAAATCGCCCAACTAGAAGGGGTACCTCCCATACAAACCCCAATCACGTACGGAACCCTCCGTGTGCGTGTGTCTGACTCGCACTTGGCCTATTTTTATTATTTTTAATGCAAAACCACTCTAGATGAGCTTCACCTACTTTATGACCACATTAAACTCTGCAACTGCAACCCAGTTTCCGACTATTGAATATGATGAAACCCACAAAAACATTAACGAACTATAACCCATGTCGATGTTGGGTTATTTTGTTTAATACAATATTTCACAAATTCATCAAAAACTAATACGCAAATGTTAGATTAACAAACACATCATAAATTTTACACCATTTGCCTATTATGTTGAAATTTTTAGTTTTTCTTGAAGAAAGTTAAGGACCACTGGAGTATATTGGTGCAAATTTTCTGAACGGACTCAAATTTTCCTGGTTTCTCCTTCCTCTGTTTGACAATCTGGTCACCGCTCATTTCGGCTGCGATGCGTTGCTTTTTTAGAATTTCAATTGTCATACGACGAACGGGGCGAGAAACCAGCCAGGCTGTCTGGACTTTAGCACCAGATGAACTCTGAAATGAAATTGCATGTATTAGTTATTAGGTGATTATAATAGTTTATCAATTCGTTATTACCATTATAATTTTGTAGAAAAATTTATTATTTTTATATCATTCCAAGTACTTCAAAAATTGAAATGAAATTGACGTTAGAGAAAAGTTGAAAGTTCTATACGAAATTTGACAATTCTAAAGTGACTACTTGGATTCATTAAAAATACTTCATAATATAATTCAATCAATCTATTTTGTTCAAGATAGTAATCATTTGAATTGGTTTTATACTTTCATCTGAGAGGCCTTGTACTAAATAAAAAACGATCCATGATATATGGAGCACCTCTTCTCAGAGAAACATATTATAAAATATCACTTAAATTACTTGTTGTCATTCTGTTTGAAGAATTGTGTATTGCTTGTACAAGTTCATAATTTGAAAATAGAGGGACGACTTCAAAAACAATTTCCAAGCTATAATTTGTCAATTAACTAGGCTCCTTAGAAATTTGCACCAGAAATTGTCTAGGATGAAAGGAAAGAAAAGCGCATGTCCATATTCGCTCATATAGTTGATGTTTAGTGCCTGACAGCTTATGTGCAGGTCTTGCTCCATTAGTTGCAAAATTTTATCGACTCTTTCAGTGACAGGCCGACCAGTGCGAGGTGCATCTTTTACATCGAAATTTTCGGAATGGAATCGAAATCTATGTGAAAAATAATGCAACAAATTATGATTCAAGATGAATAGCTAAGACTTTTAAATCTCTATTGGTGTTCGTCATACTTTATCTGCATCAAGAAGGTCTTCAAGTTTTCATAAGATTCTTTCATATGGACTGCATGACCAATAGGAATCGATCGTCAAGTGTTTTGGTTAAGTTTTAAACTTATTTACATGAATTACAGTAGAAATAGAAACCTAGCTTTTATCTCTGCTATTATACGTTTTCGTTAAATTTTTGTAGTAAGAATTGTATTCCTTGTTAGAGTTCCGTACACGAAGGGTACCAAAATTCAGGTTCTTTTTAGAAAAACTTTTTTGTTTTTTCGACTATCGAACTGAAATTTAGAAACTACAAGTTTCTGATATAGGCGCTGAACATTTGTTAGAATCGGTCAAATCGGTCCATTAGGCGGAGTATCTCTCATACAAACCCCAATCTGGTACGAAACCCTCCGATTTGGATTGTAGGCGCAACATCTTTGTTAACTAAATATCACTTTACCACAAATGTAACAAGAATTATCAGAATTCTTTATGCATTTTCTTGATATTTTGCTATAAAATATATATAAGTATAATGTGAAATTTTGTTTGCCTTTCTCCCACTGTCACGCATAATGATATAAAGCCAGAGACATAAAACCTTTCGTGAGCTGCATCGAAGCAAAGACCCTTAAATACATAGACTAGACAATTCGATCACTTCTAGGTATAAGATTATATTAGGTTATGGAAAAAGCAAAATCTATTCAACAGTGACAAACCAAAAGATACAATTCAATTTCAATTTGATCACTGAACTAAAGTATATAATGTCATTTTGTTAGTATGCAAAATATTGGAATCACTTGATTTAATAAGGGGGCATGTCATTGAACTGCATAAGATCTTTGAGTTATTTAAATTAATTATAGATAAACTTATTAGGCAACTGAAGAACATTCTGAAACCCCTTTGTTGATGTAATGATGTACTCGTATAAGAGAGCTTGATGATTTATCATTACTTCCCAGTTATTGCAGACAAAGTAAGGAAAATCAATGAAACCTCAACTTTTTGTCCAAATATTTCATTTAGATTTAATTAAATTCACATTTTTTTTTTTTTAAACTTATTACACTGAAAAGTACTTAATTTACAATAGAAAATGGGTAATGGCTGAAAGATGCATTGAATTTGTAGCATGTGTAGATATCCATATGACGGAAATTGGATTTTATTTCATTAAATTTCCAATCAACTTGCCTTTATCATCACATAATGTGAATGTGAAAATTCTAACCCGGGTAACAGTCAGTCAAGTTAAGTCATCTTGATTTCTTTTCTTTTCTATTCTATATACGAGTATATTGTATTTTTGTTTATTATTTGTTTGTTTTTTGTGTATAAAATTTATTACAATTTTACATTTATTTTAGATTTGATTTATGCGATACACGTATATACTACATACAATATATTGCATTTTTACTTACTTACTTATGTATGGTATATATTCTAATAGAAAATCTATTTAGCAGTTTGTAGATGTAGACGACTGACACATTTGTAACGATTATCTAGTCCTACCTGTTACTACTTAGTGTTTACTATTGTATGCACTTGGTAATTGTTTTATGTGCATAAATATATTTACTTACTTGAGTAGATAAAAAAAAAAAATAGTTGGCAATTTATATACAATATGTGTCTCTTAGAAATGCAGTCAGTCAGTTTGTCAGTCAGTCATCCAAGCCTGAGAGATCAACTAACTTACATATTATATTATATGATATGGTAAATAGATCATCTAGAGCTCAAATGCAAATATTGTATACTCGTATATTGTAGAAAATTCCTTCAACTTATGTATGAGGGTGATTTGTTGGTTGGTTGGTTTGGACTTGATTTGTGATACAGACAGCAAATGAATAACTTGATGATGATGATACAGTTGTCTTTAGAACAATCATCATCAGCATCATTGTCATACTTAGTAGTAAATACATTTACACATAATTGTGTGAATACAAAAATAAATTCAGAATCAGAATAAGTTGTTTTTGGTTTTTGGTTTTGGTGTCAAGTTGTCACGAATATAAATCTCAAAAGGAAGCCAACTTTGTAGCACATCTGAAATGCATACTGACAATGCCAAATGTCAAATGTTTTTGGATTTTATTTTTATAGTTTTTTTTTTTACTTTATTTATTTTTATTTTAGTTTTTGATTTCCTTTATCTCATTCAATTATGATGTATGTAAATACAAGTACATTATATAAAAGATGCTAAATTGTAGACTCAACAACTGTTTTCTTCCATTCTGTTCCATTATGTTCTCTGTTCAATCAGTATTTTTATTGGCTGTAAGTCTTTGTTGCTATGTTAGAAATCTTAGTAATTTATGCAAAAATCAGCTGGAAATCTCATATACCTCAATTGTAGACATCATTTCATTTAGGTAATTCATCACCTATAAAATATACTTACATACGTGTATTGTATACAAGATGTTATATGTTATATTGTAATACTGTGACCAAAGACTCATAAATACAATAATTGTAGTAAGTAACATACATACATAAGTATAATAAAATGCATAAGATATAAAAATACGAGCTACCCATAAAATAAAAGAAATAGACAGAATATAGATTAAATTTCAATATATCTAACAGAATGATGAGATTAAGTATTTCAAAATGCAGGCAAATTGTAACAAAAATCATGCAGATGAGTTGATGATTTCTTTTGAAACAAATTATAAAGAATCATATTTCCAGACAGAAAAATAAAACATAAACCCAGGTCCAATTTCATTTTAAGTAAATTCTGAGGATTACAAATAAGTTAAGTTTTAAGTTATGTTTAGAAAAAAAAAAAAAATTTTAAATTACAATTAAAATTAAAGGCAACTTAACTCATTCATAATTGTATTGTTTTCATAGCTGCAGTCCTTTTTGACTTACATTGATTTGAGAAATTTCCAACTTTACTTCCATAGAAACAGACAAATGCTTATCAACTCACAGGTATTATGTGGCCAAGAAAACTGTTTCGTAGATCCAAATTGAATCGGCCAGATTCAGTCACAGTGAGATGAGCAGGTTTAGATGTTGGAGGACATAATACATTAATAGTGGTCGGGGAATTCTCTTAAAAGAGCATGTATTGTAATATAAAATATTATTTATTTATTTATTTATTAGTACTAAGATTATAATTACAAATAATAACCTAGTATTTAATATGAGCAATAGCAACAGAGGCCTTCAGCTCAGGGGAAGATTAAGAAGGAAGGGAGAAAATTATAAAAGTGCAGTGAGCCGGAATCGAACCTGCGACTCTTGGGATGTCAGCCAGCGCACTAACCTCTGGGCCAACGAGCCAGTTATATTGACATATAATTCCCGAAATGGATCGTGTGAGACGAAGGTAGTTGTTCACCTACTACGACTGGGCATACAGAATCTAAGTTTATGAAGAAAGTTTATACCTCGAGTTATCCTGCGATTTATAAACGATGAAAGATCTGTAAGAACAAGCTTGCTTGAGTATGATAGCAAACCTACGCTAAAGTCTCAATTTAAATCACGAAGTGCCAAAAAATAAGGAATTGTTGCTGTATTGACTCAATGCGAGCTTATGTTTTTTATGTCGAGGGCTTCAGAAGCACGAACACTGTTGGAGTACTGAGCGGACTATTAAATTCTTTAGACCAACTTTTAATAAATCAAAAAATGCTCTTAGCTTTATTAATAATTGAAGAAATATGTTGGTTTAAACTTATTTTAAGGTCAAAAATGACTTCAAAGTCACTAAAAGTAAAAACGCGCACCAATGGGTTGTTGTCTATCATATAAGAAAAGAACTGAGGTTTCATGCGACGATAACAAATCATGAACATGCATTTAACGTAATTTAGCTTTAAAACATTACGTAAACATGAAGAATGGATTGTAATTAGATCTTCTTGGAATAATGATTATTGCTAAATTTTTTTAAACTAAAAAAGTCACATTGAGAGAGAAATGGTACTTAGAAAAGGTGTATACCAATGAGGGCGTCATCACATGAACTGGACATAGTGGGTTTCTTGAGAACAAAGAGGCAGATGCACTCATCAGGAAAGGATCTGCAAACGTCCTCAATGGACCAGAACGAAGTTTAAACTCAAGCAATGACTTCATGACAAATCGTACAGCTTTTGGTTAGACACAGAGTAGAGTAGCGAAAAACTTTATGACTACTAGATCTTTAAAGAGAACATAGGAACTACTGAAACTGATACGGAAAGGTATTCTCATAGTCTCGGGATTCTTGACAGAATATTGCAGAGTAATGTAAAAACAGGACCAGTCGTAATGATCAGTGTAGACTTCGCTATGAAGTATTAGATGAGACAGCGGAGCACTTGCTATGCATCTGTGAGGGTCCTATCTGGCCCAGACTCCGCTATTTGGCTGGCCAGTATATGGAACATAATGACGTCCAAAAGATTCTGGATTTCTTAATGAATACCAAAAATAAAAATTATTCTTAAGCTTAATTTCTTTGTCCTCAGGAATTACTCGTTTTGAGTTTTCTGAGCAAAAAAATAAAACTCAAAAATTAATTTTTATTTTATAATTTTTTGGAGATACTCGTAACGGTCCCTGGTTAAACAATAGAACTGCCCGTGAAACATGGAATCCAACACAAATTCCATTAAACAAAATTTTCGTAAACAAATTCGTGTCATAGAAGTGAATAGAAACTCATCTAAATTTATTTAAAAACAAAGAAGGCACATGTTTTTACTCCCTTACATTTGAGTTCAAATTAAAAAATAAGAACTATATACAATAGTAACATGGATACCTTTCACACTAGTGTGTTATTATGACTTTGGCTTGATGTTTGCAATACATGGAACCGTCATCTGTCGGAGACTTTATCAAGAATACTATATGTCTGATCATTCGTGCCTATGGTCCATACTATACTCTTAACTTTCGAACTAATACTAGAGAGAACAGAGTTTTTAGATTACTGGAAGAGTTAATCAATCCTCATACAAAATTCACTTTGTAATAATTTATTTCCAAATTAATTGACAATTCACTCAATATGCGTGTGTACACAAAATTTGGGGTGTGAAAGGTATGTAAACTTCGTGGAAACGAAATTAAAGTTAAATTCTATTTTTTTTTTGTATTGTTGTTTTTTGAATTTGTTTTTATCTTTTCTCTATTGCAATTTCACACTCGAAAAGTGATGTTGTTATTGTTTTTGTATTTTTTTTTTGTTGCCACAGCAGGAATTTTTCATGTGTCTGTGGATTGCATTTTTGCAGCGTGTCTGGTCACTGTTGACCCAATTTCTTGTCATTATCGGTTTTCTTATAATAACAATTTTTTTTCCGTTTTGTTTTTCTTTGTTTTTTGATTTTGAGTTGTAAGCAAGTCTGGCCAAAAGTTCAAGTTATGAAAAACAAAATTCCAATATTATTCTCTGAACATATTTTCGCAATTATTTACCATATGTAAGTAGTTACTTTTGTAAACTTTACTATTTATGATAATTCCTTTGCTAGATTTTAATGTACGCCCACTTAAACCAAAAAACTATATTTATGCCTTACACCATTGGTCAGTCCGGGCGATTTGGATGATATTGCAGCCTCTGTTGATGACGGTTGCTGTTTCGGAAGATGTCATCGCTCATCGTGAGCATTCTCAGATCTCTGCGCAAATGATGTTGCGAACAAACAAACCAAGGGGCCTCAGTCTTACGGCAAAGTGCCTTATTTGGGCAGGCTTGAAAGTGTTGCTAACAGCAGCCGAACTAATTATTTGAAAATTGTCCTCTTAGAATTGAGCGTCAATTTACAAGGTGGCTGCCAGTCAATGCTGTGTAAATTTGCATTCCACCATGCGATGGTCGTTCTAAAGTGAGCTCAGTATTTGAGGATCTTTTTCAGAATTAGTACGTGACACCCATCACCTGCGGAACGCTTTTGGAGTCATAGTTAACATCTGGAAAAGTGCCACACTTCAAAGTAAATAAGCAGTTCGTTGATTTCTCTACATTTATTCTGATGTTCCAACGCTTGGTAACTCTGAACTTTCTTGGGCTGAGTGAGAGTTTACTATGATAGCTGCAGAGGGCTCTGGCCACTTAAGTATCAATTCTGTCGTGTCCAGGACATTGCATGAATTTTAGCTGCCGGATCTGCAGATCTGAAGAAGCATTTGGGTATTTACTTACTTAGAATGTTTGGGTTTATTGATTAATACAATTTAGCCTTTGCCCTACTAAAGGCTTGCCAATTTGCTATAAAACAAAGCGGGAAATTCGCTATATGCTCAGACAGCCTATCCTCGATATTAGCCATACAAAATCGAGAGCATAACGATCACACAATTCGGGAAATCCAGAAAATTTGCACCATACACCACCAAAAAATCACCATTCTTTGGGTTCCCAGCCACCAAGGTATTTGGGGAAATGAATGCGCTGATGAGGCAGCCCGGCACATCAGCTCTGCCCCAACATACGTCTTCACACCAACCAGCTCCAGAGATTTAAAAAACCTGGTTACTCGTCATCTGCATATGAAGAAGTTGACAGGATGGGGACAGTTCCTCCACGGGTACTCTTCCATCAACCCAAATTGCGACAAAATCGATCTTCCTACAAACTCATCCAGACGGGCATGCACAGTTTTCATTCGTCTGCGTATTGGACACACTCAAATCACGCACCAACATCTCCTCAAAGCTTCAGATCGTCCACCATGCCCGTTTTGCGGAACCGATCTCAACGCAAAACATCTACTTGACTCCTGCCAACATTTGGAGAGCCTAAGGGTCTCCCTTTTTGGTTCCATATCCCCATCCCAACTTTTAAATACTCCTTCACCATTAAATATCTCCAACATACATAATTTCTGTAAAAAATCCAACCTTACAATTTAATCATTACATTATTATTTTACATTAAATCCCTTACAAACTATTATGAAATCGCGAGTCGTAGGCCCAAGCAGCTAGTTACTCGTTAAAATTAGTATTAAGTTTAGTATTATATATTAGATTTAATTATGATAAATAAATAAATAAATAAATAAATAAAATAAATAATTTAAGGAAAAATGGCATGAATTAATAGTTACTTAATGTATCTACTTATCTATTATGAATCAGCTTAGATCTACTACAAATCAACATTAAATTTGTATAATTATTGTGTTTTCATTGATCAGATTTATGGTCTTTCGAAGAAGATGAAAAGAAGAAGATAATAGAAATAGAAAGGTAGATTTAAGATCATTCTTTTAGGGTTCCGGACACAAAGGGTATCAAAAAGAACCCTATTGCAGAGACTTCGTTGTCCGTCCGTCCTCGGATCATATCTCATAAACCGCAATAGCTAGAGTGTTGAAATTTTCACAGAATGTGTAGTTCTATTCGAGCATCAACAAATACTAAAACTAAAATATTTTCAAAAACTTAAAGGGGTTCCCATACAAGAAACTTATGAAATCCAACGATATCAAAATTTTGGTAGTTGGTGACTATACATTAGAAAGTTTTATTGTCGAAATTTCAGTTTGATCGAATTGCTAGGAAGGGTACTTCCCATACAAATTCCCATTAAAATTCACGTTCTTATTCGAAAACCTTTTTTGTTTTTTGGGTTATTGAACTAAAATTTAAAAACTATAAGTTTCTGATATAGGCGCGGTATATTTTTTGGAAACAGTCAAATCAAACCCCAATGTGGTACGGAACCTTCCGTGTAAGAGTCTGACTCGCACTTGGCCCATTTTTAATAAGTTACTTTGCGTTCTTGGGAGTCAGAAGTAATCTGTTAATGTTAGTAAACATGTTAAGATTGGCATACGGCATGACTTTCGCTTGTATAAAGTTGGATTGATTCACTTCCACATATGATAATCTAATCTGCTTCTAAAAATCTTTGCATCTCACTGTACATATATTTATTTCCAGACCAATAAAACCATAAACTTATGGTAAGAATATAATCGATCTATCATACATAATGTGTAGGATAAATCCTAAAAATTTTCATACTAAAAAAATACTAAAATTTCCCATTAAATTGAAGTCCTGGAACTTAAATTCTTATTGTATTATTGATGTTTTTGTTGATTTTTTTTTTTTTTTTTTTTTTTGAAGGGTTTATCTTTATCTTCTTCATAAGTTCAAACGTGACAAAGTTCGAAGCCCAAAAAATAAAAGAAATGGAATGAAAAATATGTTAAAACAATAACAAAAATCTTTTATATGTAAAAATGCCACAAAATAAACGTTAACTAAAATAAAATAAATACTAAATATAGTACAATCTCGACAATTTGGACAATCAATTTCATTCAATTTAGACTCTGGTTTTTGTTTATTACTTAAAACAAAAAAAAAAAAAAAAAAATAACAGACAATTCTTTAGAAAATCTTATTTGTCTACTATTTTTTTAAGAAGACCCCCCGTTTTCCATTTAATTTTGAAATTATCGTTCAAGTTTATCTGGTTTATGTCTTATTTTGTTCAGCATAACAAAAGATTTACTAGTTTTTATTTAAACAACTTTTCTAGCATCAAATTCTGCTTCATTTCATTTCTGAATATAGAATCACATCTTTCATGATTGCAAATTATTTATGACTAAGAAGTTTGAATATGTACATATGTATATACTATTTGTCGATTTGTTTTATTTTCCGAATAAACGACTTTCAACTGTATCGTATCATCATCAAAATCAACCTGCTGCTGTTACTTCTGATGCTTGTTGATGCTGATGATGTTGGTGTTGATGCTATATGATTATTCAATGTTGTACACATGTTGTTACATGTCGAGGACATGTCCTTAAATCCCTTCTTTCCTCTTTCTTTATTTTTTCTTTTCTTTATTTTGTTATTGCATTTGTGGTGTTGAAACAATATAAAAACAAAATAAAACTCGAGAAAAAAAAAGTGTTGCTTGCCTGCCTCCTTTTGTTGCTTCTGTTATTGTTGGTAAACTTTTGGTATATTCGTCTGACTGGCAATCAGTCTATCTGTCTATTGGTTTCTCTACAATTTCTGTTTAAAAATTGTCTATGTGGCACACTTTGTAATACAAATTGTCTAGTTGTTGATATCATTTACAGACAAACAGAAAGACAAAAAAACAAACAAACAAACAAACAGAAAAACAATAGTAGGAAGCAACAGAGTGGCAACATGGCAACTTGGGTCATGATTTTTTTTTCATAGATTCAAAATACTCGTACCACATACATAAAATTCATTCATTCTTTTTTTTTTGTCATTCCTTTCATTGTTGCTTCATTCGTTGGTTATTTTCATTCATTCATTCATTTGCTTTATTCAGTCACATAATCAAGCAGCGCTTAAGGGCCACTTTAACTCAACTCCACAACAATTGGTTCGACAATAACATAAAGCAACACACGTCATCGGCATCATCATCACCATCGCCATCGCCATCGCCATCCTTCATATTCACCGCATAACATCATATCACAGTTTTGTCTTCTTCAACTTTAACTTCATCATCATTGTCTTGTTTTCCTTCTCCTTTTCGTCCTTGTATAAGTTACATAGTTGGCTGGATTCACTTGGTTGGTGTTGGACAAGCAATAACAAAAACAAAAGAAACGAAAATATGTTTAAGGCCAAAAATGCCATCACGACAATGTCTGTTGATCCTACTATACTCTACAGTTTTGATGTTTTTACAAAGTCGCTTGCCACTTGCCACAAATTTATCCCCCAACCTACTCACTCAATTACTCACTCACTCACTTACCAACCACCACCACTAGCACCACTGTTACCCGTATTGAGTGTGCTATATACAAAATCACAGCGAACAAAGTTTTCTTACTCAAAGAACATATATTTTTTTGTTTAGATTTTCTTGTTTTTTTTTTTTTTTGTTTTTTTTTTTGTTTTGTTTTTCTGTTCTTTCTTTTCTTTATCAAGCGCTTCATTTGATTTTGTAAATGCGAAGCACGTTTTAACAATTTCTCATAAAACAAACGACCATTAACGCCTTTTTGGCTTTTTCCAGTTCCCCATGAAACAGAGATGATGGGATGAAGGAAATATGAGAGATACTTGGCTGAGTTAGCGACTGGTGACTGGTGACTGGTGACGAGTGTAATAAGTGCCACCACCTTCCTCATGAAAGTGGGCTTTAGACGATGCTACACTTTGACTGACTGACTGACGTCTTTGTCTATATTATTGTAGGCATTAGATGGCCTCCAATTCTCTTCCTTAACTTATGTTTAACTTGAATTGAGTTGAAGTCGACTTAGTGTAGCACAACTTCGCCATCATCAACATCATCATCAGCAGCATCAACGCATCGCAGTATTATTATTACCACAAACATTAGTATTATCGGCATTATTGTTAACATAATAAGTAACTTCTTTTAGCAGCAATGAATTGAAACTACATTTTAAGTCAATTTATGACTTTTATTATTTAAAGCAAAAAAATGTAAAAAATATGTTTAGGCCTTCGAAATTTAGAATACTATATTGCCTTGACTTCTTTATTAAGAAAAATGGTTAACTTTAGAATCTTTTAAATAAAGATACAAATTATCATGATCATTAAATCTGAAACATTCAAATTTCGAATTGGTTTTGAAGAAATTAAGTTATTATTTATATCATATGTCGATCTACTAACCCTTTTCAAATGAGATACTTCATTTTCTATTTTATATTTAAACCTTTAAATCAAATCTTTAATTAATATAACGAAATTACAGTACATATTTCAAATGATGTTAGGAAAAAATGATACTAAAGCTCAATCTTAAGTCTATGTCAATGCATACATAATAAGAGGTTTAAAAGTTTTTTCAAATATACATGAAGCAGAAATCAATATTTTGATCTCATCTGACTATCGATTAACTATTCATTCAATTGCTGAAGTAAAGAGAAACATGTTTCAAATTTACTTTACTTTAGTCAAGCATAGCAACCCACTTTCACACCATTTACCATAACACACCATTCGCTTAAGGCTTTTCCATAAGGTCGAATTATCATTTCAAGCCTTTTGTGGATTCCAGTCCTTAAATACACTAAAGGTATAGCCAGACCAGTAGTACTCATATGGGTCATTGATAAATCTATTTTGATGAAGTTCTCCAATGAAACTCGAGCATAGCCTGGATACTCACAGCATACTCATACAGTGAGAAGCAAAATTATCCAAATGTTTTGAGCTTTTAGGGTAAAGTCAATAAAATAACTAAAACAAAATTCTTATGTTTACAAATAGTTTTCATTAATTTATCCAATTTATCAATAAACTTTAGTTTGAATAAAAAAAAAAAGAAAAAAAAACACATATATCAATTTTTAAGGAAAAGTAAATAAAAAACTAAAGGATCCTCATGTGGACATTTATGCAAATTTTGTTCAATATGAACTTTTTTATTTTGATTTTGGCCTAAAATTCTCTTTTCAGGGTTCCGGACCTAAAAGGTACCAAAAGGAATCCTATTGCAGAGACTTCCGAATGTGTAGTTTTATCCGAGCATTAGCAAGAAATACTAAAACTAAAATATTTTCAAAAACTTTAAGGGGTCCCCATACAAGAAACATTTTGGTTTGTATGGCAGCTATACGATCCAGTTATCCTACGAACCTGAAATGGTTAAATGGTTGGTGGCTTTGCATTAGAAACTTATATTGTAAAAATTTTAGTTTGATCGGATTACTAAGAAGGGTAGCTACCATACAAACCCCCATTAAAATTCAGGTTTTTATTAGAAAAACTTTTTTGTGTTTTTCTCTATCGAACTGAAATTCAAACACTATAGGTGTTTGATATATGTGCTGCACATTTGTTGGAATCAACCAAATCGGCCAACTAGTAGGGGTATCTCCCATACAAACCCACCATTAAAATTCAGGTTCTTATTAGAAAAACTTTTTTGTTTTTTGGACTATTGAACTAAAATTTAAACACTATAAGTCTCTGATATAGGCGCTATACATTTGTTGGAATCAAATCGGACTACTAGGGGGAGTACCTACCATACAAACCCCAATCTGGTATCAGTCTCACTATCACAGACATATTTTCTACCAATTTGTTAACATGGGTCTTGGGAATATTATTCCATTTATGCTGCACTTTACCCCAAAGTAAAACTTCCATAGAATGTGCATACTACATATATTAGATTTTGGAATCCGCCCCTTTTCCAATGTCCACAAATTTTCGCTCGAATTGAGGTCCGGATTTTATGGCGGCCACTATTTCAACAGAAATGAAGACTGTGACAAATAAAAATTTAAAAAATTCTATGCAATTGTTTAGCTTTGCATAGAGATCTCGTCAGACCATGATGTACCATATAGAGATATCAACTTTAACATGCCAAAAATTCACCTTTCTACCAATTTTTTTTTTATTTTTTTTTCTCCAATTCACTCATAATAATCCAATGTTGGCTAACCTGGAATCTCATGGCTGTAATTTAAAAAATCAGCTCAAAATGAAAAAAGGCTAGACAAAGGTGTCTACAGAAGGCTTAAGAAACCCTGTTTTAGCCAAATAAAAAGCACTTAATTTATGTATTTATATTATAGCAAAAATATCCAACAGATTTTGTTTAAGAAAAGCCTTTTAAAATGTTTTGTAAAATGCTTCATATATTTTAACAAGATTTTTCAAATTTAAAACAAAACAAAATAAAACGTTTTTTTTGAAATTAATGTCTTTTTGAAGATATATGTATATGTATTATGTATATAAGTATAATGTATGCCATTTACACACGTCTTAGACTGTCATTTATCAAGCATTATATGCCAATGCATTTGTTAAACTTCTTCTCCCCCCCGATTCTAAGCTAAGTTAAAAATAAAGCCAATTTGCGTATATAATTTGCATTACTTGCGCTCAGTACGTGCCCCATTTTCATACACTAAAACATTTTATACTATTCCTTAACATTATCATTATTGTCATCATCATCATCATCATCATCAACCTGTGAAACAAGAAAACCCGGGAAGAAAAATATAAGCAAAAATATTAAACTTTAATTTGTGGTCTTTGGTTTTGTTTTTACCAAAGTGCCATCATTGTAATAATGAATATGGTACTGATTATGATGATGATGATGATTTTAAGTGTACAAACTTCTCAACTATGGTGAAAATTCGACAAGAGTTTGGTCTGGTCTGTTATATTCTATTCTATTCTATTCTAGTCTAGTCATTGTCACTTGGTTCGCTCGCTCATTGTCAGCCAGCCTCAGCCTCAGAGTCAACGTCATTTGTCTGCATTAAAGTGAGGCACGCACGTGAGCGCATCAAAGTCAACGAATGAATGAAGTAAAAAAATTTATATATGTATACGCTTATGTGTATATGTGTATAATATGGGCCTGTAATAATGGTTAATAATGGGCTACATACAAAACACTTCACTTCACTTCACTTCTCTCTCTCTCTCTCTGCTCCTGCTGTTTTTGGTCAATTTATAATTGAGTATTAGGTGCAATAAAGTACATGACACTTGTGGGTGTTACATTTTCAACTTCTTGGTTGGTTTTATTAACCATCTCCTTACACTCCTCATAGAATCAACCCTCTGTTTTGTGGAAAAGACCAATACTGAGACCAAAATGTTGGACCAAGTGTGAGTTTTATTAATGTTCATATTAATTAGTTAATAATTGAGGCAAATGGCACATTTTCATAATTTCTATTCTACTTCGTGTGAGCAGATATTATCATTTCGGCCTGATGTTTGTAACGCATAGAACTGTGACTATGAGATCCTATTAAAATATATTGTATATGGAAATAGACATCCATGTGTTAACATGGCAGTTGTTGTTGCTATAAATTTCGCAACAGATGCAGCTGGTGTATTAAAATCAGAGTTAAAATTCTCTTTAAGTTCATAAATTTTATTGTTTTAATTTTTCATTGCCTCACAATACAATTGAAATTATATATTTTTTTATAACAATTTCAAATGAAAGGTGAACAGAAATTCCTTGTTAACACAAAAAAAAAACAAGTATACGCAACATTCCCGTTTCTGTTTTTGTTTTTTGTATCGTTTCTCATTTTAGCTAATTATTGAAATTATTGCATTTTCTTTTTTAAATATTTTTTCTAGAAATTTCTATGTGCGGCATGTGTAAAAATAAAAATCACGCATACACAATGTTGTTGAGTTGCCAAGCAAAAACAAAAACACATAAAAACTATTGATGTCGACAGTTTATTAGAAGCATAAAAACAAACAAACCGAAAAAAAAAAAAAAAAATTAAAATAAAATGAAATGAAATAAAATAAAGGAAAATAAATTCCTATGCAACCAAATGTTGCATAGAACAATGAGCACCAACAAATACTATTCGTAAAATTCTCATTCAAAAATATTTTTAGAAATGATTTCAAGCGCATTTCTCAGTGCTCACAAAAAATGCATGATTATGATTTTCTTAAAAGTTTTTCTTTAAAACATAAAAGCAAATTACAATAAAAATATTTATAAAAAAATCTATTAATTTTATTAAAGAAGACTTGTTTTCTTTTTGCATTATTTTCTCCAGTATGAATGTTGCATTTGGCATTCAAATCGAAATTAGTATTTCAAACATCATCAACTTTCAGTCAGTTTTGTTTAGTTTGAATAATGTGAAATAAATAAAGATGAAGTCATAATATTGGTACAAAGATATTGTATTGATAATATTAGATTACTGCAAGAGCCTAGTCCCATACATTGTTCTCATAACGAATATTCTACAATACTGAAAGGACGTTATTTCTCCATTACAGCTTGGATTTGTAAAAAGTAGCTCAGCAACCATTAACTTTCTTGAATTTTCTTAATTAATTTTAGTTAATCGATTTGTGATTAATAATTCACAAAACGATTTCTTTACAATGATTTTACCCAAGTTAAGCATGACCTTCTTTTGTATTCTCTTCCACTTAATCTTCTACTTGAAAAACCGATTCCAAAAACTTAAACTATACACGTTACTTCCGTAGTTCTTCAAGTGATTCATCTAGGTCCACTTTCTTTCGACCTACTTATGAATGGTCTTCCTCTCTCCATCTGATATTCTCGTATGGTCATGTATGTAATATGATGCTGCTGTCTCTTATCTTAGACTGCAAGACTATTAGAATTCATTGAATTCTTGGCGCTTAACTAATCATATAAATCTTAATAAGTAGCTCTAAATAAAAGTTCATGGTTGTACTCACACGAATGATCACGTCAAACTTACGCAATGTCCTTGGTGCTTTTGACCCTCAGCTTTATTTTAATCACATTCGTTAAGTGTCTTTGGTTTTATTTAATGTTGGTCTATAGAATTCAATGATCCCTTTCCCACGAAGATTCTTAATTTTTCTCCCGTGCGTCCTCTCCTCAAGCATTGCTCTTGCATTTGGTCACCACAATATAAACAAAAGAAATTAAACATAACTTGCGCTAATCCGAAAAATTGATAACGAAATATTTCTAAGGGAACTACACGATCTAGTGATCCTAAGGTCTTGAAATTTACATGGTTACTAAAGATGGCATAGAAACCTAAAGAGTCCCAATTTCATTTCAATAGGACAAAAAACAAAAAAGTTTTTTTAATAAGCCCCTCAGTATTGGTGGAAAATATATACTTTAAGGGGTCTCCTTCTGTGTGTTAAAAAGTTCATTGCAAATTTTTTATTTTAATAAAATATCAAGATCGAATTCTCTCTCTTTGCCGTTTGTGACCTAAACTGCAATATTAACTTCGTTTAGTTATTTTAATCTGATAGGCTCCTCCTACCCACCAGTCTTCCAACCTTGATGCATAGCTTTAGGGATTAGTTTTCTCCATAAATTTCCTTCATACCCTTATTTCTGGCGATTGCAATTTTTAGTCAGTTTTGTGGTACAAAGATATTAAAACAAATTCAAAATTATCCAATTACTGGAAGCTGAAGTCCCATATATTGTTTCATATACTTACAGTTGAGATGATATTTCTAAAAATTTGCAATTTTTAGTCAGTTTTGTTTAATGTGAATAATGTGTAATAAAATGAATGAATTTAGCTATGATCTTGGTATAGAGATATTTTAATATTATCAACGTTATATGATTACTGGAAGAGGTAGTCCCATACAAGCTTTTATATCCCTATAACTTAAGTGATACTTTTAGTAATTACAATTTTTTTTAGTGTATGTTTTGGTACAGAGATTTTAAAACAAAATCAGGGATATCCAATTACCATATATTGTTTCATATGCTTCCAGCGGAGCTGATATTTCTGACAATTGTAATCTTAAATCAGTTTTGCTTAATATAAATAGTATTGTTCTTCCAATACAAAATTCTTCTACTACTATTATTTTGTGTGTTAATATGCTTGACATATGCACAAAGTGCATAAAAAAACTTTTTCCTTTTCTAAAAAAAAAAAATCTTCTTTATACCATTCCATTTAAAAAACAACCTCAAATATGAAAAACTTTTTATAGTGGATTGATGGAATGCAACATTGGTACATTTTGTTAAACCGATGTAATGTTATGTTTTGTTTTTTTTCAATTGCACAGAGAGATTTTCAAGAGATGATGTCATATAGACGAGTAGCGAGCGATACAATGCAAAAGTATTTGCGGTTAATACGGTTGCAACATGTATCTGTTGACTTGATATATTTAACAAACTTTCTGACTTTTTACCTTTCTGTTTGTTTGTTAGCTTGTTTATTTCGTGGTTTTTTCAGTCTCTCTCTCTCTCTCTCTTTCTCCTCTTTGTTGATTTATCCAATACAAGTTGCAACTATGGTATAATGTTATATTATTGTTCTTGTTTAGACATATGTACAATACATGATGGTTTAGTTCATAATTGAGAAAGAAAGTTTCTTCTATCTTTGATAGAAGCAGAAAAACAAAAATTCTTTTACTCTGTTGATTTTTTTTGTTTTGTTCTAAAAGGTTTTTACACTGGCATAGTTTATACGAAAATGAAAAAGGTTGCAATTACCTTGACGAAGTTTTTAATCAAATATTTTTCGCAAGTATTTTCCTGTTATGCCTTGTTATATTTACATATGTATGTATACCCTGCATTCATATAAAGCTAAAAAGGGCATATAAATGCATGCCAAATCAATTAGAAAAAACACTCGATATAAAGTATAAAAAGAATTTAGGAAAGACGAGACTAGTCATGTCACTCAACCTATCTGTCTATTTGTCCATGTAGAGCTTCCATGTTTCTCTAAAATTAAGTAGTAAAAATGATTAAAAACTTGAAATTTAAAATGAAAAAAAGTCGTTACTCCTTACGCCCTATGTATGACAGTTGTGTCTTTATATGAATACTATGAAGCTTATAAGTTTACAAAAAGAAAATAATAAGTAAAGTTTTCACTAATTTTATTATCATATATGTAAATATTGACCCTTAAGACCCTTGACCAAGAGATCATTTTTATATTTTAACAAATTTTTAGCTATTCAAAAGTCGATACTAACCGATTAAAAGTAGTAGCAACCTTAAAAGTTTTAAGAACATTTTCTTTAAGGTGACTGTACAAATTCACAAACATTTAGGAGCCATGAATCAATGAACTGACCTAAACTTTAACATTAAGTTGAACCCGAGTAGACAAAACTTTAGTAACATCCTTTCTTAAAAATACATAGAAAATGAATCAACCCAAAAAAAAAAAAATATTATGTTTTAGGCAGCATTCATTTGGTCGTGCTTTATTTATTCGATCGATTTCTTTGTCTCTAACTGACATACAAACTCAACAATGTCTACATAAGTAAATATCTAGTATCTTTACTTCATGAATCATACATACATATGTACGTGTACATACTCGTACAGTAGAATAGAAAGAAGATACTTGGATACATACATCGACGTATCGATAGATAGATAGATAGATAGATAGATAGATATGAAGATAGTAAGTCAGTTATGTTATGTGGGCTTGTTCATTGATGAAAATAAATTGCTTAAAATAGACAGACATATTTCATAGTTTTCTCCTTGCACACATTAGATATTAGTTATATTTTTTTACACTTTTCTCTTCTCTTTCCTCTCTTCATATCCTTTTATTTCGTTTATGTAAAAGTCTCTAATTTACCGGAAATTAAATCAGTTGCTTTCGATGTATGTTTTTTTTTTTTTGATTTTTCAACGATTATTTCATTTATTTACCACCTACTTCATTCTCTTCGTTTCTATTCTGTTCACATTCAAACAATTATATTTTCTTAAGGCCTTTAGATTATAATTTTGAAGTTCAATGTACGTTTAAAGAGTAAAAATTAAATACAAAAATCGATTGAAATGCCATAAAAATAAAAGGTTGAATAACAGTAAAAAGAGAAAAAAAATTAAAATTATTAGATTATTGGATTATTATACTGGGCAAGAGATTGAATGATGGAGGTCGATTAAGTTGTTAGGAAAGGAGCTGTCAGTATCCTTATTGAAATGGGCCTATTCAGCGGAAAATTGCACATATATTGGACGAAAACATAAAATACAATATTACGATAGCAAAAACAACTTTATGCCCCATTGCTAACTAACTGAGGCTAACTCGGAAGAGTATCCGGTTATGCAATAGTAATTTCAGATGTCTAAACAGCACATTGCAGAGCTATGAAACTCCTTTGTAATATGCTAACAAATTTTGGAGCAACCAGAATTATGAGACATATGAGGACCATCAATTGGTCACAGTAATGAATTGGCTAGTTTTCGACCATCCCATTTATCTAATCTAAATGAAATAATCAATGAATGAAGAAATGAATAACTTAATACCCCAAAATAAATGAATGAATGAATGTTTGTTTTACTATCACATAAATGATTATTATGTTAAAGATGAGGTTATTCTTTATTTTCATTAACCCTGAACCATAAATTTGATTTATTAAGTGAGCAAATGTCTTTGGCATGATGGCATTGCTTCTTGATCATCATCGTCGTCACAAGTTGCTTTTGACATGTTGCAGGTGTTTTCTTAAGACTTCAAGGACGTCCATTGACTATAAAATAAAAATACTAATCCACTTACTATATCACATAAATATCAAGGAAAATATTATTTTTTGTTTTAAATAAATTTAGCAAAATTAGAAAAATAAAAAATTAAAGAATGAATCGATATAACCAGATTATGGGATATACCCTATCACTTCTAATTACTTCAAAACTTAATGATCTGATCTGAGTCGGGGTCTGAGTTGGAAGAAATCAACACAATCAATCACATTTGCTGTGTTATTTTAAGGGGATATACATAGTACACTACCGGCCAATCGAATAGGCTCAAGGTTTTTTTTTTTTTTTTATAAAATTTGGAAATTTCGAAATTGAAATACTAAGAAAGTTTTGCAGAAATATATTTTTGATGTATTCAATTCTTAAACAAAATAAACAAAAATAAGCGTATCAAGTAGAAACGTTATTTTTTTAAATATTCGCTTTTGTCTGGGTCAATCTTTCGAAAACTTAGTGTCATATGTTGTGTCTTCGTGTCGGATATACAGGACTAAAACTTGCGTTAAGTTGCGTCACATCTTCTGACTGTCCTCGGCGGAAATGAAGATGCTAACTCTGCTGATCTTGAAAAGATTCTCAGCTCTGTAGTCATTGAAGTCGGCGGCGAGCATTTGACGCGCGTTTTTAAAGAACTAGAGAATGAATGCCTGCAATGCATGAGTAAGAGAGACATAAAAAATGCTTTTCTAGTTGTGTTTACTTTACGAAAGAACATATGAAGAAGTGGCCAAATACCCAAAAAATAAAATAACTCTTTTGTATTGAAACAATATAATACTACAATATAATAATAACATCATCAAAATTTGACTTTCGTTACATTTCATTTTCATATTTTTTGAATTACTCCGCTTCGCTAAAGAAGTTTCACTTCAAAAATAGCACATGTGGCAATATCATAGAAATTTTACAATAAGTTTCTTGTATACACACACACTTGGGGTCTTTAGCACCAAATTCTATTTGGAAGGCGGCGACGATTTTAGATTTCCTTTTGTGTTAATATAATACTTTGAAATAGTTTTATTTCCATTAAATAATTAATTAATAATGTTTTAGACTAAATTAGTAATGTGTGTTTGCACTCACTTCAAAAGTTCGGTTTGGAATTGAATCTTAAAAGGACTTTAGGAGATACAATAATTGTTGGCGCTCTTAATGGCATTTTTTAATGATTAGAGGTCTTCAAATTGTCTGCCAAATTGATAGACTCTACGGGAAAGCCATCTCCACACATTCTGGATGATATTGTGGTTAGAAGAATGCGGAGGCCACTCCATTAAGGTTACATTTTGTTCGTTAATTTACTTTTTTTTTACCCCTCGAGCGGTATATATTGGGGCATTAGCACATTGAAATGACCCGGGTAATGACCCAGAAGTGTTAGAAAAGTGTGGAAAGCTCTTTGTAGCTTTTGGCATTCATCTTAGATGAAACGAATTTTAGTTCGAATGAGCCATAAGTGGCTCCACCAAGTCTATGATGGCAGGTCAAATAACCTTCCTTCAACCTTTCTTATATCATGGAGATAATAGTTAAAACCATTTAGTCCATTCAAATTAGAGCGTTTTTAATCAGAAAAAAACGATTCAATTCAACTTTTATATGATTTTTTGGAAGTTTTTAAAATCTCTAAGCAAGATTTTTCGAAAACGGCTGAACCGATCAGTATCAATTTTTAACTCAAGCTTTTCAAGTATATTTGTGATTAATGTAAGGATTTTTCTTACCGATGAATATTTTTCATTCAATAAACAATTTAAGGCCTAAATATATGTCCGAAATCCGTTTTTTTAAATTTTTCAAAGAGGCCATGTATTAAAAATGAGTAATTTGCTTGCTTACTGTTTTCATGAATGGAATAACAGAATTTATTCCAGATATATTTCTGGTTTTTTAAATTTTACAATATCTAGTCCAGAGATATTTTTGTATATGTTGGGTCATATAAAAGTCTCCGCGGTTTTTGCCACTAGATAATGTTGGTGTCCATAGATCTGGCAACATTAATCTGATTGTGTCCATAGATCTGGCAACATTAATCTGATTGTGTCAAAAGGAACACGTGTTTGAAAGGTGACACTTCAGGCTACATATTTTATGCAAACAGCTGTGTTATATGTTGCTCGTGTTGAAAGTTATACTGATTTAAATATCAGTGAAATATCCCATGTGATGCTTATTTTGCTATAGAAAAGAGGAAAAACACTGCAAAAACATGCCGAAAAAATTTTGCAGTTTACAGTAAGAAAGAATTCTATAAACGAACATCGAACCCAGGAGTGGTTTGTTCGATTCGATTCCGGAAATTTCGATGTAAAAGATGCACCTCGCACTGGTCGGCCTGTCACTGAAAGAGTCGATAAAATTTTGCACGTAGACTGTCAGGACATATCGGAGGCACTAAACATCAGTCATACGACAATTTGGAATCATCTAAAAAGAGCAGGCTACTCAAAGAAACTCAAAGTTTGGGTACCAACTCAAAGAAATTTAATTGACCGAATAACCATCAGTGAAACTCTGCTGAAACGTAATGAAATGGAAACATTTTTGAAGCGAATCATTACGGTATCATGAAAAATAGATTTTATACGAGAATATCCAATGCAAGCGATCATGGGCAAAGGTCGGTCACCTTTCACAAATGCCTGGATTGACGTCAAACAAGGTTTTGTTGAGTATTTGGTGGGATTGGAAGGGAATTGTTTATTATGAGCTGCTAGAGCATGGCAAAGCAGTCAATTCGGTCCTTTACTGTGCATAACTCGATGGTTTGAATGAAGCAAACGAGAAAGAGCGACCAGAATTGCCCAACAGAAAGGGCGTTGTCTTCTATCATGACAATGCTAGGCTACACACATCTTTGATAACCCGAAAGTTTTGATGCATCCACCGTATAGCCCGGACCTTGAACCCTCTGACTACCATTTATTTCGATCTCTGCAAAACTCTCTTCATAGTAAAAAAAAAAAAAAATTTGGCCGTCCGAAGAGCCGCTGAAAAACACCTGGGAAAATAGCAAAAGGCCATAGATAATAATAATAGGCAATATGTACTAGATTGAAATTGATTTTGAATAAAGAAAATGTTTGTATGACCAAAACTTAAATTCATCTTTCTACCTCTTAGAGCTTTTGAGTAACATTTGCCTGCACAAATTTGCTGATATCTTGATCTCTTGCTTGATCTCTGAACGCTTCAAACTAATCGAAAATATAGAGTCTTGATTGTTTTCTTCTGTGTTTAACAAAAAAAATTATATATATGTATATATATATTTAAAATAAAATTATAAATATTTGAACAGAATAGAAAAATATTGTATTGTATATGTACAAATTTTTATGAAACTTGCGTATTTTGGAAAACCTATGAAACATATGAAATTTTAACCAATTATTATTGGTTAATTTTAAAGGCCACAACTTACTGGCCACCAATTTAAAATAATGATAATATTTATTCAAGAAACATGATAGATACAATAGATAAATGAAATGTCATCCACAGTAAAGTAATAAAATACCAAATACCATACCAACCAAAGCGGCAACTACAAATATCAGAAAAATTATGTTATTCAATAGTTTTTTTTTTTTTTTTTTGTAGCAACTCTACTGCACAAAAGATACCACACGCGATCCAAACACCTTCCACCCCCCAAAACACTCATGAACCTTCGCATTAACAATGATTTCATTCACATCAAAATGTGAACTATTGTAATTCTAAATATGAAATGACTTATAGTATGTTTAGTAATAAAGAGGAAGACAAAAACAAAAAACATAAACAGAAATAAACAAATCCATTTACTCTCTTATCTCATCAAACGCATATTTGGCCCAATTTTCTCCATTCCCACCCTCTCAAAAAAAAAAAAAAATATATATCAGAGTTCATATTTAATACTGCTTTTTTTTTTTGTACTTTAGATAAGCAAACAACCATAAACGATAAAGAAAATAGTAGGACATTTAAGTAGAAATCACGGAAAACAATTCTTTAATTTATTTATGTATTTATTAAAATTATTAAAAATTTACAAAATTAAGATTAACTTAAGGAGAGCACTGGCATTAATGGCCTCGGCTTATTTCTTTAATTTCTTGTAAATAAATTAACAAATCAAATAGATAGGAGTAGTTTAGTGGCATCCGTGATAGAAGTGTTTTCGTTTGGGATATTGTGAGTTTAGTTATCGCAAACTTCGCACAACTAGGAAGCAGAAGAAATGTGCATGATAAGGCAGTAGTAGGCAAGAGCGGAGTTCTACGAGGACTGTATACATAAATTTAAAAAAAAAATGCATATTGAGGGAATATGAATGACTGATATCTGACTGCTAGTACAATATTATAGAAACGGTGCATTCATCAAAAATATGTTTTTGAGTAAGACAAATCCTCTGTGATATTTTAAATATTTAGATTCATTAGAACATTCCACATTTCATAATATTCTTATAGCTTTAATCACAGGACTTAACATTCAAATAGCATTAGGTCAGGTCAGGTCAGGTCAGGTCATATTATCTTTGGCCATTTAGATTCATGGTAACTACACATACATACACACACACAGTATTCCAGAAAACCAATCCAAACAGTTTAGGAATACAAGAGATACATGAGTTCCAACTCTTTTAAGTCATAAAATTCAGTAAAGAAACACTGGATAGGAACAGAATAGGTGACTAATTTTCTCCACTTTTTTTTTTTATATTGTATCTGCAACTTCAGCAACCATTGATTTCGATTTCGGTTGAAGATTGGTGGCATGTCTCCCAATTAAGTAAGTGTAAGTAATGGCACACATCATGGATGAAGTCTCGTCCATTCGCTTTAAGTATTATGAGTAGTTCGAACTGCCCAGATTTCAGCCTTTGACATTTTGCATATATTTCTGATTCTGATATGTTTTTCCTTGATATTCAGCAAGCTTAAATACTAAGCTGTTATTATGAATTATATTGTACAACTAACTCCCTGGTACCCAGACAAGACAAACATTAAAGAACATTGGAATCTCATTAAGAAAATTGCGACTCATTGAGTTTTGAAGATTTCATTGAGTTTTGCAGATTTGAAAGAAATTGGGTTGATAAATTTTACGAAGTAATTTTTACTTTATTTTTTTTATTTTATTCTTGTTAGCCAAATGATTGGTTCAAATCAGATGAATTATATTAAAAAAAAAAAAAAAGAATTATAAAGCTTTCTGTTACGCTTTTCTAATTCGTGGAAATGTCCTTTATTGATTTTCTCATCTCAAAATAGAGGATATAAAAATTCACCATTTTTAAAAAGTATCCTTTGTCATTGGAGGAGAAATGCGACTATATTTTATTCAACATTATTAAGGACATGTGATTGGCTGCATAACTGTACTAAAAGTTTAAAACACCAATCAACGAAATTATTGTAAATATGATGAGCTTTTGAGAAAAGCTAGTAGGTTAAAAGTTGGAAAGTTCGCTCACAAATGTTGAAAAGCATTGGAAAGAAATTATTGTGTGACTATCAAACTGTAAGAAGCTTTACATAGTATTTTACTTGTAAAAAAAAATAAAGCTTTATGTATCGTGGTGGGTTTCTATTTAAATACAATATAAGAAACACAGAAGGCTTTTGCTTAAAGCTTTTTCATTTGAAAAACAAAACCGTTATTAAATATATACTTTTCTTTACATTACAGCAAATATCAAATGATCTTGAATTGGAAAATGACTTCGAGATTGATAACTTTGAAGATGAAGCGCCTGCAATTCTTTCACGCAGCACGCGTGATCTGGACCGTGATTTCATTGCTGATGAACTGCAACCGGTGCATGATAATCTTGATAATGAAGTTGATAATGATGTTGCCGATGCGGACAATTGGTTCGCGAGTAGTGTTAAACGTGTTCGTCGGGAATTAGGTAAACTTTTTGGAACCGAAGGCAGTACACCACTATCTGTTAAACCGAAACGCCACAAGAAGCATGCAACTTCTAATAAAAATGAAGAACAGCAACATCAACCAAAACATAAACGTAGTAAATTACATACAATAACAGAAAACAATAATAAACACAATCATAAGAGCAAAAAAAATCAAAATAAACTGAAGATTGACGAATCGAAATATTTTAAACGTGCAACTGATGATGAATATAGTGAGGGTCTTGAGGCTTCCGGTCATTCAGACGACGAAACACTTATCTGTAAGCATTATGAATAAATTTTAATTATATTGAAATCAATTCAATTAAATTTGCTTATGATTTTGATTTCAGATGTGACTCGCATCACTTTGACCGAACCTTACTTGGATTCTTATGCTGAGGGTAGACGTAGTTCCGATTTCCAAAAATTACATCATGATATTGAAATTGGTTTTACAAGTATCCTAAATAGTAATTATGATGTTGATGATGATGATTTCCAAATCCGTACAACATTATTGCGTGTTGAGTAAGTTGAAAAGCCATTAACTTTGATTTTTGAACAATTGTGCCAATTTACTTATTCTTTTTTTAAAAAATTGCAAAGAAAAACTATGATATCTTTCAGTTAAAGAAATTTGATAGAATATAGGGTTGTCTCTTTAAAAAAAAATAAGGTCACTTAATCATTCGATAAATGTCTTAATGGACGCCACTCCGAATTACAAACATGAGAAGTTTATCCAGCCAGATTGTGACTCAAAGCATATTGCGCATAAGGCCCAGCGATGGCTATCACAGCCATTATTTCAATTGAAATCTGCGGTCATTTGGGAAGGGAAGGCTTTTAAAATTCTATAGACCACCCATTTCGGAATATAAACTTTGGGTTGAGTACAGCAGGAGTAAGATAGGAATTTTATTCCCGTAATACATGACATTAATATTCTTTCTATTCTCTATTGTTAAGTTTTGAATCTCTATCTTAAAATCCAAGCAAAGATTGTTTGTTTTTTTTTTTTTTTTTATTAATAAATCTTATTCTACGTTAGTTTGTCGGAAACAAAATTTTATATTTTGCACCAATTCATAACTTGCAACGCAAATTCGTATGTATATTTAACGCATCCGACTTCAAGTTACTCGTTAAAAAATATTTCAGTGCGTTTTCCAAAATCCATATCGGATGCAGCTTTATCCAATAAAATCAGTCAACAGTCGTCGACTAACACTCACACGGTGCAGACGTGGTTTTACTTATCGGCGTTTAATCAGTGTATATTCACAAAAAACAAATTTATCAGCCCTAACCAATCCGCTTTTAGACCTAAGCACAGTACGCTGGACTCCTTATTACACATCCATCCCCACGCGTCAGACGCTCTTTCGTCAAGAATCCACATCACCATATTGGCAATGGACTTTGGGGGCTGGGTCCCAAATCTTTAACATAATAAAGGCATTCATGACCAAACGATCGATTCGGGTCAGAGTAAATAACTATCTCTCCAAATTTTATACTCTACACAACGGTATCACCCAAGGATCTCCTCTCTCCGTAGTGCTTTTCATAATAGCTTTCCAATCTCTTAATGATACAATATTAAGCTTTAAGAGAATTGAACTATCGTTATATGCTGATGATGCGATCATCTTTGCAAAACATAACGATAATAATGTGTTAAACACAATATTCTTAGAAATCTTTGAGAGAATTGAAGAATAGGGTAAGTCCTCTGGGGCTGCTCTAACGATTGAAAAATGCAAAATCCTACACATATGTAAAAAACTTAACTGTACATACCCTCCACTAATATTTAATAACAAAATAATTCATTGCAAACATTTTCTAAAAATTCTTGGCCTTGTCTTTGATAAGCGACTTACTTTTAAGCAACACTGTAATGATCTCAGAAAAAATCTTGACAACCGTTTAAGCATTATTAAGTTCCTAAATTCCAAAAGATCCCTTATTCACATGTCATCACTTATCCAAGTTACCAGAGCACTGTTTCTATCTCGCATAGATTATGCTCTTCCAATTTATGATTTGTGTTCCCCGTCCACCTTAAATTCTTTTTTCCCTCTGAAATTGGATGAATGCGAAGGTATGTCCAGTTTTTTGGGTTGGTTGTAAATGTCAAAAGTGTCAGAATAACACTGATAGATTTAGGGCCACCATCTGTGGTGGAGAACTTAGAAACGGTGTGAATATTTTCTTGTTTAAGTTCTTCAATTATTGCACATTTGGATATTGATAAGATAAATGTCGTAAATAGTCTCTCTTACGAGGCTGTCATGGTGTTCGCATTCAATTTTGCAAATGCCAGGCAATGAAGGAATTGTTGTTGTTTTATAGACGAAATAGGGATTTAATCTTTACTTATAAGGTTAAGGGTGTGGTGTACAGCTAGGCAAGAGAATTCAGAGATTGGTTTGTAGATATTTTTGGAAGCAATAATTATAAATTTGGGTTACTCTGTAAAACTACAGGTAAATCGGTGAAATCGTCAGGGAATTTTTGAAAAAGTTTCTTTTTTCAGCTTTGGAGCTAACGCTAAAGATACCAAAGCGATTATCCCCCAGATTTGGTAGCTCGAGAGCCTTGACCCAAGCATGAAGCATACTCAAAAACTGTTTGCACACGTGCGCGGGAAGAGAAAAAACTAAAAAAAACTATATTTGAGAACTAATAAGAAGCACTGACGTCCGCACTACGTAAAATAGAGATATTCTGTGATTGCATTTGAAATACAATGGTTTGGAAAAATCAGATGAAATTTCTTTTCTTTTTCCGTTTTTGGTATCACTCAGGAAGTTCAAAATACTATATTTTATATGCTACATGGATGTAAGTTTCCGTGTGACAAAAGTAAAAAGCGTGAATTTTGTAGATCAATATTATCTGAGATTTTTGACACAGACGACTTGATTTACCAAATTTTAAAATATTAAAGTATAGGGACAAGATTTTTGTGACCATTGGTTTTGAATATTTTGACTGGCGTACACCAGATACTATGTGCATTTTTAGATACAATACATATAAAATGTCAAAACTAAGATGTAAACAAGTTTTTTGACTTTCATTCCGAGTTATATGCTTATTTGTATTGTGTGAAGTGTATAGAATCCCTTTGGGATTAGTTTGAAATGTAGTTAATTTTGTTGTTGCCATGAGTTTTAAATCATATTTGATAATTATCCTACACACGGAATAGAGCAGATTTGTGTGTCGTAAGAGCTCTCGAAAAAAATAATTTACATAAGAAAATATCATCTATATTTTTTTTAAATTTAAAGAGTGGAATTATAAATTTTTTTTCAACAACAACAATGTCTTTAAGGCAAATAATACAAGCTCGCCCTGCAAATATTCACAAAAAGAAGAAGGTCGCTCCAGAATTTTCCACTGAGGAAGAAAAAGCAATTTTAGAGCTGAAGTCTTACTTTTTCAATACTATAAAAATTGACATAAACATGCAGCGCAATATCTACAACATGGAAAAAAACAAAGAAGAAGACCACAACGAAATATATAACAGACGTTTAAAAATTTTACAAGACTTTAAAGAGGAAAATTGTGGAAGCCAATTTTTGGCCAATTTTTGGTTAAACGTGCTTAAAGTTTCGTTCACACATACCATTAACGAGAACGACGAAGAAATTTTAAGTGTAAGTAGTAGGGACATTAGTAAAATGTTTATACGATTATTTATATTAAATCTATTCTCTTTGTTTAATAGAGTCTTATTGACATACGCTCGAACATTTTCAATTTTCCACAATTTAAGTTTATTATTGAGTTCCATTTTGAGCCAAACGATCACTTTTTAAACCCAGTTTTAGAAAAAACCTACTTTTTAAACTTGCTTCCGAACACAGGACATACTCTATTATATGATGGCACCGAGATATATAAGTGCGAAGGCTGCGTCATCAACTGGAAGAACAAGTTTGAACGCGCAAAAATCGTAGATCAAATCTCTTTCTTTGATTTTTTCTCTCCCCCGAAATTACCCGAAGATCCAGAGGACCCAAATTATTGCTACATCAAAGCCATGCTTCAGAATGATTTTGAGCTGGGTTACTATATAAGGAATACGGTCATACCGAAAGCCGTTCTGTTTTTTACTGGAGAGATTTCCGATTGCCAAATTTCGGAATCTGAATCCGAGTTGGAAGCAATTGATGACTGAAGAGAGAGGAAGCTTCCGCTGATGAAAAAGAGAAATATGTTGATTAGCATTCATAACTTATGTAATTTACTAAAACGCGCATAAAAGAATTTGAAAATTTTAAAATACTCAGGATAACAATATATTTTTAAATATATGTTCAACATCTGTAAATCTATTATTTCTCCTTGTTAACACGGTTTTATGGAAAAGCTGTGACCAAATATTTTGTTTAAATTTTACATCTGTAGTAGCGAAAAATGTCAAACTGAGTCATTTACACAAACTTTAGCAAAACGTTTGATTCCGTAAATCATGATATTGTATGCTTTTACATAAGCTAGACCTTTTAGGTTTCCCGCCAAAATATACTTCTGCTCTCATCATCTCTTTAGGGTTCCAGACCCAAAGGGTACCAAAAGGAACCCTATTACAGAGACTTCCCTGTCCGTTCGTCCGTCCGTCCTCGTGTCATATCCCATAAACCACAATAGCTAGACAGTTGAAATGGTATAGTTCTATACTGACATCACCAACAAATACTAAAAATAAAATAATTTAAAAAACTTAAAGGAGTCCCAATACAAGAAACATATGGGTTTGTATGGCATCTATACGATCCAGAAATCCTACGATATTAAAATTTTGGTAGTTGGTGGCTATACATTAGAAAGTTATATTGTCGAAATTTCAGTTTGATCGAATTGCTAGGGAGGGTACTTCCCATACAAATTCCCATTAAAATTCAGGTTCTTATTCGAAAAACTTTTTTATTTTTTGTTTTATCGATCTGAAATTTAAATATTGGGACTATGCATTAATTTTAAAGGTTGCACACAGATGGCGTTATTTACAACAGTATCGCATCTGGCAACACTGTAACTATATTCATCTCAAAGCCTCATCATTAGGCTTTGTTTACCAGTATCTGTCATTTCGCTGAAGTGTACACAACATAGTTTTTTTGTGCTCCGAGTATGTCAACTTTCGTGTCGTCAAAACGCAATTTGCGGGAAGCCTTGCTTTTTTGCTTCAATTTGAAGAAAAATACCACCCAAGCCCGTCAATTGCTGTTGGATGCCTACCCGAACCATACTCCATCGATTTCAACCTGTGAGTACTGGTTTCGACGCTTCAAAAGTTGTTTTTGATACCGAGGACAAGGAGCGACCTGGCCAGCCCAAAAGGTTCGAAGACGCAGAATTGGAGGCATTGCTGGACCAAGACCCGTGCCAAACGCAAGAAGAGCTCGCCGAAACGTTGGACGTTGACCAAGCAACCATTTCCAGACGTCTCAAAGCGATGGGAATGATCCAAAAGCAAGGTAATTGGGTGCCATACGAGTTGAAGCCGATAGACGTCGAACGCCGATTTTTCACGTGCGAATTGCTGCTTGAACGACTTGGCCGGAAGGGTTTTTTGCAGCGTATTGTGACTGGCGACGAAAAGTGGATCCATTACGATAACCCAAAGCGTAAAAAAACATATGTCAAGCCCGGCCAACCGGCGCCATCGACGTCCAAGCCGAATATTCATGGTTCGAAGCTCATGCTGTGTATTTGGCGGGATCAGAAGGGTGTGGTGTACTATGAGCTGCTCCAACCCAACGAAACCATCTCTGGGGAAGTCTACCGACGTCAATTGATGCGTTTGAGCCGAGCATTGCTTGAAAAACGGCCGGAAACGGTCGAAAGACACGACAAGGTTATTTTGCAGCATGACAACGCTCGGCCGCATGTTGCACAGGTCGTCAAAACATACCTTGGAACGCTCAACTGGGAAGTGCTACCCCACCCGCCGTACAGCCCAGACATTGCTCCTTCGGATTACCACTTGTTCCGGGAGATGCAGCGTAAGCGGGCTGGACACCGCTTCTCTTCATATGAAGAGACCAAAAAATGGATCGATTCATTCATAGCCGCCCAGAAGCCGGAATTTTGGAGAAACGGAATCCGGAAATTGAAAGAAAGATGGGAAAAGGTTGTGGCTAGCGACGGACAGTACTTTGAATGATGTATCAATCCATTTTGAAATCGAAATAAAGCCCCATTTTTGGTGAAAAAACCTTTAAAATTAATGCATAGTCCTAATAATATCTTGACAAAGACATAGGCATAGTCAAAGAAAACTTTCTTTCTACAATAGTTTTTTTTTTTATATTTTTATTTTTAGTATATTGTTTCTGTTTAGTTGCTTCAATTTAAGTTATAATAATATTAAGTTAAAAATTAAATCCGTTTTCTGGAAATGTATCGGAATTGGGTCCAATTTCGAATTCTTCGAAAGTTGTTCCTAGTTGTAGCTCATCTTATTCATCCTCATCGGAAAAGAATTTTTCTATCATTTCTTTTGCCAATTTGTAGATCTTATCATTTTCGTGATACTTTAAGCGTTCTATCTTGCCCACACCACCAACTTCTTTGATTAAATTAGCAACTTCTTGAACATGTGAATCGGCCACCTTAAGCATATTATTAAGACCATCAAGTACCACATCAACAATTTCTTCATCTTGGCTTAATAATAAATCACAAAAAGGGCCAGTGGCACCTTCTTTAATAAGTCTAAAGACCTGGTCACGATTACCTGTTTGTATCATATTAGTAATGGCCCAAGCCGCTGCCTTTTTTGCCCCGAATTCACTCTTGCTGAGGTATTCGATTATTTGTGGCAAGAGACAAGCATCAATGACTGTTTGAACTTGCGACTGACTACCAGATGTGATGTTTGAAAGGAACCAAATGGCCAGTCTACGTATTATTTCTTTGCCATGTGTCAACAGCTCTGGGAAATATGTGAGAGCATTACAATCCAGCACCACTTGTGTTTGCTCAACTGTACCAGTTACAATATTTCCAATAGCTCGTAGAGCAGCCGCTTGTACTTTAACCTCGGTATGGCCAAGTATAGAAATCAATTTCGGCATGAAATCACTTTCAATTACCATTTGGATACGGTCCTTGCCACCATCGGTCATATAGCTTATAGCACATACTGTGTCAACAAGTATATTGGTATCTGTGCAATGGATCAGATTGCTAAGTGCTGGCAGGATCTCGAGTATAGCTGTCTGTGGTGGTAGTTCGTCGCTTTTGCGGCACAAAATGGCAATGACCCATGTGACATTTCGTAAGATCGAGGGTGGTATGTCCGGTTTAATGAGTGAAAGCAATGGTTGTACAACTCCACATTTAATAACATAATCTCGTAGCTCTGATCCATCGCCAATAATATTACCAAGAGCCCAGACAGCTTGAACCCAAACATCTGGTGCGGGTGAGGACAACAGTTTTACCAAGAACGGTACAGCACCGGCTTCAACGACCTGTTTTGTTTGCTCGGATGTGCCTGATGCAATGTTGGTCAAGGCCCAAGCAGCTTCAAACTGTAACACTGTCTGATTATGTTCCCTTAGGCAATGCACCAGGGTGGGTAGTATCCCGGTTTGGATTAAGGAATCGATTGGGGGATTTTCTTCGATCGAAAGCAATTTACGCACTTCCTTTACAGCTGCCAGTTGTTGTTCTGGATGGAATATTTTCTTTGCAACTGCAGCGAGTCTCTTTAGTTTGATGGCAATGGGAGATGAGTCATTTTCATCTGAGTCCCAATTTATATTACCGATATTACGGCGTTTAAGTAAAATTTCTTCCCTTTTATTTTTGCGAATTCCAACTGAGGTCTCCATGCGCTGACGGCGCATCTCATGCTGCGTTTTGTTTTTGTTTTTATAATTCTGTAGACGGTGTTGATACGACGATGACATTTTTCTGTGTACCTTGTTGCTTTATCAATAATAATAATGATAAAATAAGAAAAATTTCTTATGGATTTATTTATACGTTTGTTATACTGATTTGTATTAACTTTACTCGTTTGATTTTGACAGAAAAGTCTATGTTTCCTTTTTATACTTTTCACGGAGTGAATTGGATTATAAGTTTGTCATGAAGTTTGTAACAGACAGAAGGAGACAAAGAAAACCACATAAAGTATATATATTCTTAATCAGCTCGATTTTAGACAAATTAATTAAACCATGTCCGTCTGTATGTATGCAAACTAGTCCTTCAGTTTTTGAGCTAGAGAGCTGAAATTTTGCAAAAATCTTTATTTTCTTACCATACGCAGTACATTTGTCGGAACCACCCGAATCGGACCACTAGGGAGGGGTACCTCCCATACAAACCACCCATTTGAATACTACAATGAAACATTCACTGCATCCCGTGAAAGTCTTTTATCTTCGGCATACTCGAAGATAACCTTCTTTCTAGTTATTTTTCAATTGAATCGAATCATTTAGTCCAGCATTTTTCCAATTTTGTGTGTCTCTTCCAAATAACAGGTTATCTCAACGTCTTCCAAAACAAAAAAAAAGCGTTTATTTCAGTGATGATCGCTTTACTTGAATACGCCGTGTCATTTCTTTAAGTTTCAAAGCAGGAAATAGTTGCAGGGGGCTAAATTTGGAAAATATGATGGATGGAGTAGCAGTTATTAGCACATTATTTATGATTTCCATGGTGTCTACACACGTCTATTGTCATATTGGCAAGGCACTTCTTTCTTTACCACATACTCTAGTTTTTGCTTCAAATCAATATCGAAACTCTCCAACAGATCTGAATAATATTCGTCGGTTATTGTTTTACCTTTTTTAAGATGTTCGCACGTGCATCCGAAAAAAAAACTGTCACCATAGCGTTGTTGGCTGACAGATACACTTTGGCCTTCTTTGGTGCACTGCTTTGACTTTTCCATGGCCTCTGCTTTATTATGATGGATGAATATTTCATCCACTGTGCAAAAAGTTGTTCAGATTGCGTTTGAACACCGCCAAACATTCCATTGAAGTTGCCACACAGTTGCATTTATGGTAGAGTGTGAGCAATCACGCGTATAGTTTGTTTATATCGAAATATTCCTGTAAAATGTGAAGTACCCACTCAGTTGAGATGCTTATATTCTCAGACACTTCAAACACTTTCAATTGTCGATCATCTAATATCATTCCATGGATTTATTCGACACCTCTTTTCGTCAAACTAATCGTTCGGTGTCACTTCTGCTGGTACAACTACAACGGAATTTAGTAAACCTCTTATTAACCATTAAAATTGATGGTGCATAGTCCCCAAAGTATGTATTGTACTTGTAAAACCTTTCCCTGCTTTCCATGATGGTTTTTTTACGCAGAAATATAATGCTTGCTGAGCACATGGATTCACCTTTTCCCAATTTTTTTTTATATAAATACAAAACAGGTTCTTTCTTTAACTGACAACAGAAATGAAATCATGTGGTCAATATTATTGATATATTAGTGATAAACTAAACTTCAAACAAAAAAAAAAGTTATCGAGCGCCATGTCTTACATTTTCTAAGAACTTAATGAACGACTCGCATAATGTAATATTTCTGTATGCTCAATAATAGGAGTTGGAAGAGAGTATTACAACTTCGGCATAGCTGAAGATAACCTTTTTCTTGTTTTTTCATAATTTTTTTGACAATTTTTTAAAACATATACAAATAATTTGTAGAATCGGTCCAATATTTGATAAAGATGCCATATAAGCCTTTGAGTATTTATGATTTTCAATATTTACAATAAAACATGTGATGATTTTAAAATATGAAAATTAAAAAGGCAATATGTGGCTATATGGAAATTTTGGAGAACCGAAGATGATGATCTGCCATCTTTTCTTATTTCAGATCAACTAGTGATGCTTATAAGATCTTGGTTACAATACAACTGGAATTATCACCACAATACAATGATTTTGAGCATTATTTGCGTAATCAAATCACAACTTATAGTCGGTTAGGTGATGTAGGCGCTGTCATCGATGAAAGTTTTTATTATCAACAAGTTCAAGGTAAGTTTCAATTATTATATGACATTAGAATAGAGAAGACGAAAAGAGACAAAAACACCGCAGAACCAATAAAAGGAAACTACAACTATATATTGTACTATACTATATTCATGATGATTATATTAACAATGATGATCATGATGATGACGATGACGTTGATGATGGTGGTGGTAGTGATAGTGATAGTGATAGTGATAGTGATAATGATAGTGGTGACGGTGTCACTTAGTTAGTTATTCTAGTATTTCTGTATGTTCATTTCCAATTAGAGAAGTTTACTGTAAGTGTATGTAAAATTATTTTCGAAATTTCCCTTAAAAATTGTTCCCTTTAAAATGGTAAAAACATAAAATGCAAAACAAAATATCTCATGTTCTTGCTGTCCTTTCCTCCATTTTCCCCACCTTCGATCCTTTTTTGAATATGATTATTAATATTCCCCATGAAATATAATAATAATATAATTTTATATTAATCATGATGTGATGTACGAGGTATGTAAAGGTTAATGAAAACAAATGAAACATTGACAGAATTTTTTTGTTTTCTCCTCTCTATCCAGGAGATAATACCTATGTTTATGTATAAGACCACCGTCGTCATATTATTTTTCATAAGATTGAACACAAAAACTCTCAAGAAGTCCATATTTAGGTTAAGAGAAATCCAGATTAGAGAAACGCTATCGGTAATGGTGTGTTGACAGATTAAGTACCCGTACCCTTTTATTAGTTATTGGGCCTATTAGCCTTCCTTTTCATTGAATCTTAGCAACATATATTTTTAACAAAATTCTACATATATGGTTGGTGTCAAAAAGAATAGTGTTTATGATACTCATCTAATCAAACAAAGCAAAGAGCTTCAGTTTCCTAATTTGAAGTGGAGCATTTCTCGTAATTGTGAGTAAGTGAGTTAAACAAAAGGAATGCTTTACGGTTACGGTTTCTTCTTCTTTTAAGGATAGACTTCTTTGACAAATCAAAAAAAAAAAAAAAAAGAGTTGAGGCAATATTTATCAACTATATTTTGATAAGAAGGTTAAACTAGGAATACACACATCAAATCGTTCTTCAAATCGCTCTCTTTTTGAGAGAGCGAAAGCTTTTTGATGTGATGTGTGATGTGGGTGTTTTGCGTTTCCATTTCACGAACGAAATTTACAAAAATCGATGGGCAACGACGCATCAAAACATAATAAGCTCGATTTGAAGAACGATTTGATGTGTGAATTACTCCTACCTTTAGCTTGTTGCTATAGAGTGAAAGAATCACAATATTCCACAGTACTTAACTCCGATGAAAGATCAAAATAGACGTTATCCATTTTATTTTTTTAGGTTCAACATATTTAAAAAAATTAATCGATACTCTCATAGTTCTATACATAATGTATATTTATCTGTAGGTAATAAATTTATATTGTGTAGGATACAATGGAATGGAATAGAGAGGCTGCTCTTCACAGCGATATCTAGTTAGGAGTAATTATAACTTCAGTATTTCTCTGCACCCATATCGGCATGCGAGACTCAAAACATTATCTCATAATAGATTCTAGTCCAATGGATACCATTGTTATTTTCGATTTCAATTGTTTTTATCATACACATGACATACCTCTACAAAGCTCAGTTATCAGAAAACTAATAATGTATTGTATATCGCTGGAACTACCATATTTACCACTAATGATTATGATCCCATACTAATATCTATCGATAGTCCAATGTATCTTATATTTCCTAAGAAAAATTAGAGAAAAACAAAAACTTTGTAGATACAATTTGTATTTTCTTCATTAAATGGTTAGCAGTTATTAAACGGTCATAATTAATATTATTAAGATACTTATTATAGATCATATGCACTGATAAAATGAAAATGCACACCTATACACACCAACACATCGATTTATAGATACATATAGATAATAGAAACACTTACAGAAACTATTGTATCTATTTAATATAGTTAGTTACTTATTACTGGTTCTATCTTTCTTCATATTCTTAATTTCTTTATCTTAATCACTTTTCAATTAAGTGTTAATCGCACATAATCTCTCAATCAATCACTTGTGTTTTTATCATATGTATGGCCATATACCATCAAAACTCCCCTACACTGATTGCACATCCTGCAATTTTGAATGCGTTTAGATGCACAAGAAGCCCTTGAACGCGCCGGTGCCGGCGTTGATGATGATCGCGCCAATGCCTATGACAATGAAAACCATGATCTGGAAAACAGAGAAAATGTAAATGGAAGTTCCGATGATCGTCGTTATGAACAAGAAGAGCAACAGAGACGTTTACGTCAAAAGCAAAAAGAGGAGGAGCGTCGCCAGGAACAAGGACGTGAAGAGGAAGAGGAACGTAAAATAGTTGCAGCCATCGAAGAAGCGGAAGCACGTCGTCGAGCTCAAGCTGAAGAAGATGAGAATAATAGAAACAAAGACAACGCAAACGAAAACGAAGATAATGATAATGAGAATAATAATAGTTATGATATTGATAAATGTCTCGAAAATCCAAATGAATTATATATATGTCCTGACGGTGCAACAATATTATGCAATGAACTATGCAATGGTAAAGGCAATTGTCCCGATGGAAGTGATGAAGATCCTGTCCTATGCCGTCAATATCATATTCTGAATCCCAGTTACAATAATAGCAATGACCTGGAAACTGAATCGGATCGGGATGATCAACTCTACACAACATACGAAGAGTGTCTTGAAAATCCTGATAACTATTTCCAATGCGACAACAATGAAATCATCGAATGTAATATGGTTTGTGATAATTACCTTCAATGTCTTGATGGTAGCGACGAAAAATCACAAGTTTGCACTAAAGGTTTGTCGTCACTTGTATTCCTCAACACTACATAGTTTTGCAGGCTATACTTAATATTTAATTAGGCCTAAAAGCGGCTGTAAAAGATAAACAAATGCTTGATGCTTTCAATTGCTAACCGAAACAAAAAAGGCTTTTAAGTATTTTATTAATACGAGAATATTTTGCAATATCTACATTTTTGTATTGTATTGTATTTACAGACTAATCCTTTACATAATCCTTTAAATAAAATAATAAATAATGATATTAACAGAGTGGTGTGAAGCTCTCCATCTTTCATACCTATTCATACATAATATACAATAATATAAAAAATAATATATTATATATATTTATATTTCATAATACTTCATTAAATTGCTATAGAAAATGTTTCTCCTTACACATGATATCTTCCAAATTGCAGAAGTACAATATTAAAATTTAGATGCCACTCACAGAAACTGTATATTTACAATATATTCAAATGTTAAATTACAGAATAGCTGAAAGTACTATGTGCTTGCTAAATATCTTCAAAATAATGTTTGTTGAATATATTTTTATATTTATCAGAATCAAAATATTAGACAATTTTTTATCCAAAAAAAAAAACAACAAAAGATGAGACTTTACCGAAATGTGAACATAAATGACAAAAGACACAAAATTGATCAAATTGATCCCTCAATTTTCTACCTTTTAGGCTATAAATTACTTTCATAGAATTTTCATCGATATACGGCTTCCAGGACTTGCATTTCTTGAAATTTGTAGTAAATTAAAGCGTAAAAGTTCTATGATAGAAATTTTCTTCTTTACTTAAATATAGGAGCCAGAAAATATGTTACTACTATTTACATAGAGCGCAATTTCTCCTTATTTAAGAATTTTTTTATATAAACAATTTATGGCTCATATTCATACTTCGAAAATCATAGATCCAAAAAAAAAATAAAAAAATAAAATAAAATTGGTTTAGTTTATAAAGAAAATTTGATTGATGATATTGGTTTTCTTTTCAATATTAAACTACTTATATTTTGTTCTCTATTCGAACTTAACCTTGAATTCATTTCATCTTTAACTAACATTGCAACATAAAGTGTATTAAATAATATTTTCATCACCATATCTCAATATATTTTTGTTAATAAACAAAACTTACTAAAAGCAAAAATATAGAACTATAAACTGTTATTATTGAATTTTTGAATGTAATTAATATTTATTAGTTCCCCTATGGGTCTTACTTATTTTCCTTTATTAACGATCTTTTTTTTTTTTTTTTTTTTTTGTATACTTCGTACAATCTCAAGATCAATAACTATAATGCATATTCTCCATGTGAGCTTTCATCTTACAACTGTTATTCTTAAATAAATGTGATTTCATTAGAGGTTATCTGTACACTTACCCTATGTGTTTTGTCCATGCGTTTATTTTTATGTTTACTAGTGTGTTTGTTTGTTTTATGGTTGTCCCTTTTCTTTATCTATTCTTAATCTTTTCATTATCCTTTCCTCTCTTCTCTATTGTGTTTTATTATCCATACATTGTCTATTTATGTTATGACATATGTATTGTATGTAGATATGTATGTTTTTATCTTATACTCTATGTGTGTGTGTGTGTCTACTTATATGCTGATCTCGATCTCGATCTCTGATCTCTGATCTTTGATCTTTGATTTTTTAACCATAATAATTTTGCAGTTCAATTATCTTTTTTGTTCAATTTCTTTAATTTTCGTTTGTGGCTCTTTATTTTCCTTTGGTTGACGATTCTCTCTGGGCCTCCATAGAGAGACAAACCGAACCCCCCGAATATTCAACGTCAACTTCAACATCAGGTCCAGTATTTGATGATGGCAATAATAACAATAACAGCAACAATAATATTGGTAACAACGATGAAGGTTCCGGTGCTTCTCAGGGTGGTGGCATATATATTCCCAGTGGGTGCCGAGGCGATGCCGATTATGTTTGCCCAAAAAGCGGTGTTAGAATTTGCGATGAAGCTCGTTGCGATAATCATCATGACTGTCCTGATGGCGAAGATGAAGAAGGTTGTCCTACAAACGATGATGATAATGATGATGATGATGATGATGATGATGATGATATACATATTCTCCATCCTGGTGGGTAAACAAATAAAACAAAACAAATCTCGATCTTTCATGTGTTCCTCTATATCACAATCGTACAATCTTTCCATCGTTCGAATTTACATTTGTCGACTGTTCGCTTGTTTGCTTTTTTTTTAGGATTTCTCCATTTTCTATGTTCTGTGTTTGTCCTTTATTTAAATAGCAAAGCCAGAAATTCGAAAGTCCCTTAAAACTCACTCATACTTAGTTTTGAGCGAGATTTTCCTTAGAAAAGTAAAATATTCATGATATTAATTTGTATTTAAGATTTATTAATATTTATTTCATTTTTTGCATTTTTTTTTTTTTTTGTGTATTATTTTTATTTTATTTATCAATCAATTGTACAAAAAATCATTATTCTAACCGCAATTAAGAAATAATATAACAAAAACTCCACAGACCGCAATGGGAAGTTTTACTTATTTGAATTGCACGCGAGAAACACTTTAAGTTAGAAAAACCATATAAAATTTATATTACTGATAAATCTCATTTATATAAAAAAATATTCTTCTCCTGTCCTATGAAAATTAATTGTTGAATGAAAGAAGTTCAGTCAAGAAGAGTCTTATTATATAAAACTTATAAATTTTGTCTCTGTACTCAAAACCATAATAACTATGATCTTCGGACATCTTCAGGTCGAGACGAATGATCCATTCAGATATTCAGTTTTCGATATACTCGTATTCAAAAGTATTGAAATCAAACAGCAATGAAATTTTCTTTTTTAAAATTTCAAAAACCATTTGGAGATTCATTTCTTAATTGATTTAATAATAACCTCTACAGGTAAATGAAAATTTTAATAGAAGCAGATTCCTTTAAATGGAAAAAAGAAAAAAGCAATTGAAATGATGGTTTTCTAACTCAACTCCCAATTTTGATAAAAACCTAAGCTAATTTATCTATGTTCAAGTTTCTCAATTGACAAAATGGGCCATGTTTTCAATGCATAGGCAAAGTCTAAGTTTCAGTAAGAAACGCATATAGAATATTGTTCGATCAATGGGTTTTTTGTATTGTTAATATAATTAAAGATAAGTTTCTTTAATAAATCTTTATGAATTTCTTTATTTGTAGTATAGAAATTGGGAATTTATTATTAAGATTTTAAAACAAAATCAATCAATATTTAAACTCACTCAATGCGGTATCTTTACAAATAAAATTTCTCATACTATTTTTTAAAATTTTTTATTTTTACATTGAATCAGAATTAGATATAGAAATAAATATACAAATGCATGCTTCCCTTTGCTAAAAACAAACAAAAACAAAAACAAAAATACATATCCATTCTGACTTTGTTATAAATAAATATTTGCCATAAAAATATTATTAACTATTCCCTTAATTCTTTTTAAATTATTTTATTATTTTTTTAAAGTGAGTTGATTATTTTTTTTTTTTTGTTGAAATTTATGAATTTCTCTTTTCATCAGTTTCGTGTAAATTTTTGTTAATATTTTTTGTTTCTGTTGTTTTAATTTTCCTTTCATTTTGCTTTATTTATTAATTATTTCTTTTTAATTTATTGTGCTTTTCTAAAATGGAAACTTAAAAATCGAAAACGAAAAGCTTTAGTTTGCCGTGATGATGAATTCAAGTGTGATGATCGTTGCTTACCAAAGAATTATCAATGTGATGGTCAGATACATTGCATAGATCGTACCGATGAGGAAAATTGTGAACGTGAAATTCCTCAGCCATTACCTTATCCGCCAGAACCAGAACAACATGGTAAGTCCCAATTAATTTTTTTTTTTTTTTGTATTGTTTTCATTAGGTTTTTTTTTTTTTGTTGTTGTTGCAAAATAATTCAATAAAATTTAAAATTTAATTTTACTTTTTAAGAAGTTTCTGAAAATATGAAATAATTTTTAATTTTATTAAATGGTTTTTATATTTTTAAAATTAAAAATTGAAAATATTTTTCTGTTTGATGATTTGTTGGTCTTGGATATTAAAATCAATTATGTTTAAAAGCAACGAAGAATAATTTACCTTCCAATAATGATGATAACAAACGATAATGAAGATGATGAATGATGATGATCTCATCACCATAAAAATATTTTTCTCAATTGTGTTTTTTTTTTTGTTCTTATGAATTGCAAATCACCCAAACACTTCAAAACATCAAAATTCATGTTGTTTTCTTGGGCTTATGTTAAATACACTCGTAGTTTTCTTAAATGAAATTCTAATTTTTTTGGATTCTGATCTGAAATGATTCTTTAAAATGAAATTCTTTGACCATGAAATAATTTTGCAAATGTTTCGTTGTAATATGAAACATTTTTCGAGGGGTTTATATGGTTTATAATGAGTGTGTAGATAATTGAAATATCAAAGCAAGATGGCCCGACTATCAGATATCCTGTATTAATCATCATCGGTCGTCCATAAATGAGTATTTTCGTATTGAATGAGTATTTTCTTATTATATCAAATAAATTGTTACACTTCTTTTATCCTACAGAACAAATTAAATATTTGTCCACCAATGATCTCCCATTGCTCAAGGCTGTCCACCTTAGCATTTTAGTTTTATTCTGTAAATTTAATCACCAATCACCATTAATACTTAGAGCTGAAATTTGTTCTTGAATTTGCTTTAAACAAGTGAAGTAGGGAAAGTGATTTTTACTCCGAAATTGTACAGTAATGTAAATATTTTCAAAGAGCTGAAAATCATGGCAGCTATTGCTCTTAATATTAAGCATGTATTTATTTTATAATTATTTTACTTCTTAATAATGATCATAATGATTTAATTATTTTCTAAATTATTCTTTTCTTACATAAAGGAATAGACTTTCTATTTTATCATGAAAGTTTGATGTAGTTTGAAATTTTATTCTCATTGATTCAATTATTTAATTAAAATTTTGTTTAATTTTCGAGTTTTCAGAGAGTTTTCCCATGTATTGGGAATTTGGTGTTGCAAATTTATTATGTATGAATATTTCTAATGTTAAAAAAAAGCATTTGTGAGATCAAAAAAATCCGTCAGGATAATCCTGATATCTTTTTAGTACAATATAATCATAGCCGCCCTTGAGCCATTTAAAACAAATAAGCTTTATATTTTTTCTTCTGTTTTAAGAAATTTATTGTGTTCTGGTTGGATGATTGAAGATCCAAAATACTTTGATCTCACTTTTAGGGTCGATTGCTGGAGATTTTTTAAATATATTCTTACAATCGGTGACAATGTCTAAACTCATATAGGAAAGGACATGAAATGTTATTTACTACTTATTATTATTTATTTATTTATTTATTATATAGAATAGTAAAACTAATCACTTCAAATGAAAACAGACTAAGATATTGTAGAATACGACAGAGATAGCGAGTGAGTGTGGATGCTATATGCTACAAACAAATCGAATAGCGTACATTTTCATTATTTTTTGTGTTTTCATCGTCAATTCAATTGCACAAAGAAATATAAAGGAACAAAAACTAATTGTGAACTGAACAAAATTCGAACATGAAAATGTTTAAATGTTTATTTTACTTTTTGCTTTTGCTTTTGTTTCTCATGAAAACTGAAAGCTGAAAACATAAATTTGGGGAAAATCTACAAAGACACTCACGCTCACATGATAATAGAAACAAACATACAATACAAAAGGCAACGAAATGTTTCCCAAAAATCTGTACAAAATATATTTTATGGTTTTGTTAGGTGTTCATTATAAAACCTCATCTAGTCAAACCATGTCCCCCTTGAAAAAAAAAAAAAAAACACAAAATAAGTAACGAGAAAAACAAGATGAGCAAAACAGTAGTGAAAGTCAAAGAGTAAATGTTAATAGAAGGATAAATGAATGCATGTAAAGGAGGGGAAGGAAGATACTTTAGAAAGGGGCATGTAAAAAAGAGGAGGGCGATGAAACGAATTACTAAAAAAACAATTTGCAACAGATTAAAATTACCCCTAAGCGTATTATAAACTTAAATAATCCGCTTATACAAAACGCAACACAATCCCACACATATACACACACAGATACACTTAGTACGAGAGTATCTGATATATAGTAAATGGTATATGGTGTATGGTATTCTATAGATCGAGTAACGCAACTTAACTTTTCAGTTTCACTTTGTTGCTTGCGACGCTGTTTGTTGCCACTTGGGGGCGTCCTAAGTGTTGTCAACGAGATTAAATGCATTGTCAGAGGTCACAACAGCAACAAAAAAAAAAACAACAACATTAACAAAAACAGCATGGTTAACTAACAGTATACCAAGGAAATAATTTTACACATTTTATGTGCAACACGCCCCCAAAAGCCAAAAAAGTTCTTGAAAATAATGTCCTTGTAAAATTAATGAATTTTCGACACTTGACAATCAGAGAGGAGTAATAAAGATGGAAGACATTCTGAAGAGATGAGAAAAAGCAAATATATTGTAGAAAAACAACACTTAGAAAAAATAAATAGCAAAAAATGAAATTAAAGAAAATTAACAAAGGTAGAGAGTTAATAATTAAGATCAACTAAATTGAAACTCATTTACAAAGACTAAGAAACTAGAAACTTTTAAGAATTGGAAAACAAAAGAATTTTCTGAAGGTTGATAAAATTCAAAACATAACATTTAAAAGTAGATAAATATCATTTACTAGATAACTTAAAGAAGAAGGGGACTTAAAGAAAAGACCTCTTGAAATAAGGATGTAGGTAATGTAGATGTAGTGTTTCTTACAATTATTTAGCCCGCTGATCTCTTTTCATCAAAGTAATTGAAAGCATAATGTGAAGAAAAAGAGTTTGAGGACCATCGATAACAGCGAATTTTTATTAAAGACTTACATAAATTTTAAGAAAAGGAACATATTCAAATCGAAACAAAACACGAACAAGACTTAAAAACAAAAGACAGAGGGGAATCTAAAACTATCACACAACAAAAAAAAAAAAAAAAAACGAATATCTACAATATTAATTTGCATTTCATTGTTACCACTTTATTCAGCTGTGATTCGAACATAGGAAATTTTATGAAGCACATTTCACATATTGTGATTTGTTATCAGGGTCTTCACTCTAATGTTACAATAGACTCAATGTGTATTTGTGTGGACGCACTGTTTTGATTTTTCTGTGTATCATTGTGAATCGGCTGTTTTCGTATTTGGAAATGTAAACAAACAATTTGAAATGTAAAGAAACCCTTGAAAATACCCTTGATTTGGCAGACTTGTCCGTTTTTTTTAAAAATTAACTAAGTTGGCAGGCCGCAGTATACGAGGTTTACCCTACTCAATCGGCTTAGCGTAGATTTTCTTTTTTTGTATGGAGTTAGTCTATACATCGTATACTATACACTGTATAAAGTAAATAAATAGACGTTAGAGTGAAGACCCCATATTTAAAGAAAAGAAACCTATTGAAACAAGAGACAAGCTGTGCTTAGTTTATTATATATATATATATATATATATATATATATTATAAGTAGTATGTCATTGAAATGGTCAGAGCCAAAATTTGGAACCCACTTTCATTCATTTCACATTTGAACATGCGTCTATTTTACCTACATCTACTGAAAATAGCACAGCAAAATCAATCAAATAATTTGGATTCTTTTATTAAATATTGTATGGTTATTTACAAAAGCGAACTCCCTAATTTCTCAGCTTTATTGTATCGAATCTAGTTTTTGAGATATAGCTACATACTTCATTCATTCTAACTTTCACATTATCTCCGCTGCCGCTCACTACTTTATGTTTTTGCAAATATTACACATGAAAACAAGATACAAAAAAAAAATCAATAAACTCATAACAATTTAGCTTAGAAATAAGAAAACAACGGGGTTTACGTGAAAACATTTCTTGTGAACTAACAGGTTTAATTTAAATTTTATAATGAAAGAAATGAAACCAATCTGAAATATGTGGAATGAAACTTTGGGGAACAGCAGCATAATCCAATATTGAAATTCAGCAAAGATTTCAATCCAAATGCTTATGGGAGATCCATTTTACGTCAGAAATTCGAATTTGCACCGACATCTTCGCATACCAACAGTTAAAGACAAAACTGCTAGGTACAGTAATAACTACTACTTATATATAAAACGATTGAAAAATCATAATAATATACTAGCTATCAATCTTTCAGACAATAGCAGCGAGACGAGAAGACTTGACTTATCAATTAAAGTATTGGGACTATGCATTAATTTTAAAGGTTTTTTCACCAAAAATGGGGCTTTATTTCGATTTCAAAATGGATTGATACATCATTCAAAGTACTGTCCGTCGCTAGCCACAACCTTTTCCCATCTTTCTTTCAATTTCCGGATTCCGTTTCTCCAAAATTCCGGCTTCTGGGCGGCTATGAATGAATCGAACCATTTTTTGGTCTCTTCATATGAAGAGAAGCGGTGTCCAGCCAGCTTGCGCTGCATCTCCCGGAACAAGTGGTAATCCGAAGGAGCAATGTCTGGGCTGTACGGCGGGGTGGGGTAGCACTTCCCAGTTGAGCGTTCCAAGGTATGTTTTGACGACCTGTGCAACATGCGGCCGAGCGTTGTCATGCTGCAAAATAACCTTGTCGTGTCTTTCGACCGTTTCCGACCGTTTTTCAAGCAATGCTCGGCTCAAACGCATCAATTGACGTCGGTAGACTTCCCCAGAGATGGTTTCGTTGGGTTGGAGCAGCTCATAGTACACCACACCCTTCTGATCCCACCAATTACAGAGCATGAGCTTCGAACCATGAATATTCGGTCGGCGCTGGTTGGCCGGGCTTGACATTCTTTTTGCTTTGGGTTATCGTAATGATCGGCGCCAGTCACAATACGATGCAAAAAACCCTTCCGGCCAAGTCGTTCAAGCAGCAATTCGCACGATGCTTCCTAATTCTGGTGGTTCGAAGTTTTGGTGGCCAGGTCGTCCGTCCTCGGTATCTAATACTTTTGAAGCGTCGTACTCACAGGTTGAAATCGTATGGTTCGGGTAGGCATCCACAATCGACGGGTTGTGGCAAATCGAAGCAGAAGCAGTGCAAATTGCGTTTTGATGTCGAGACCGGAGACAAAATGTGTACACTTCAGCGAAATGACAGATGGTAAACAAAGCCTACCATAGGCTTTGATATAGTTACAGTATTGCCAGATGCGATACTGTAAATAAAACTTATCTGTGTGTCAAAATTAATGCATAGTCCCAATAATGAAATGAAAAAGCTCACTTAAATACAATATTTCTTTATCTGAACCTTAAAATGATATTACGTATGAAACCAATTTGTAATTTTTCTTTAAATTACAAAGCTTTGCTTGAAACAAAAGTTATTATTCGGACATGTGCCAAAAATTGCCTGTCGTCGATCCGTTGGTTTCAAAATTGCCCTAACAAAACCGTAGGTTTGACAGCATTGATGTACGAATGAACAGCTGTTTACGATTCAACCGTTGCAAAACTTATCCTTGATTCTTCTTTGGTATCTCTTGCGACACATATATTTTGGCACTTCGTATTCCCTATCACATAACTCACTCAACAATCGCAAAAATACGTGAAAGAAGAAAAACAATAATCACAAGACAGATTACTGCTACAGAATCGCTACATGCAAAAACCCAATGTTCACAAATTGCAAGCATGCCAACTTTCACCAATGAAATTATGAAAAATTTTCATTAAACTAATCACTTCCTACGCAATTTAAAATATCACGGCTTTATTTTTGTATTTATAGTTTCTTTTTCACATCAATTCATTAATTAATGAAGGCAATTTTGAATCTTTGAAAATGTTAAAATATAAGTGCGAGCAGGTTGGCATATGCAACGTTCCGTTGGTTTTGTATGATTTGGTTGTTTTTGCCTCATGCAATAGTGATTTGTGTAAAATGAAAATTTATACTTAACACAACTGATAACTTATCATTCTTTAAATGCAGATTACCGAGGATTACAATAAGGTACAGTTGTTGGTATATTTTTTTTTTTTCGTATAACT